>JAQLOL010000016.1:6856586-6882199 GCA_029783665.1 Naso thynnoides | reverse complement strand
ATACACACCATTTTTAGATGGGTAGAAAGAAGCTAGTTAAAATAGGTTGACCTCTGCAATAAAAGGAAAAGACCTAAACCGGCTCAAACATTAAAGGCTGACTCTCTAACTTCAATGAAAAGAGGAGGCTTTTAGACCAAAACTCCTGGTTAGGACAATTTATATATATATTTATATATATTTTTTTATTATTTTAGCAGTAGCCATTAATAAATACCTCACCAGCAATAGAGGGTCAAATAAAGTCTAAATTGGGGATGCACATATGAGGAGCAGAGCAGGGTTCACATTAGCTATTCAGAAGAAGAAAACAGAACAAAATCATGCACAACTACCACTGGAGCCCGAAAGGTCTCATGGCAACAACCTCAGACCAGCAGGCACTTGCTGCATACTGGGGAGTAACATGCTAGTGCAGTGCATGTGTAAAATATGTCGTTCTAATGCATTTTATATGCACTAATATGCACTACAGTAAGTGGTGGGCTGAACTTTGCAGCTGCTAAAAAATTGATACTTTAGCTTTACCTCTCATTTGAGTGACTTACAGTGGCAAATGGACTCTGCAGGAATTAACAAAATACGGTCATCTCTTACTTTATAAGCCAGCGGGGAATTGCACAAAAGTAGAATTAAGACATCCAGGATATCTGAAAAAGCGAGGCTTGACTTATTCTAACAAGTTCATCCTGGCTAAGTCTGCTATATGTCTGCCGCGCCAGGTCTAAATGACTCAGATAAGTGCGCGTCCACAGCTTTCTTCAATAGACCATGAGGTCGATCACACTTGATCCCCACTTGCGAGGAGAGGCAGTGAAGCATAGATCATCTGTAGGAAGGAGTGTGTGTGGCTTCATGCTGTGCGCTGCTGAAATTCAGGCCAGCCTTCATCATTCTCTCATGTCGGTAAGCTCAGCTCTCTATCACTCATTCTTCGTCTAACAGGTCTTCCAATAAAAGTCCACCTCACTGTGAAGGAAGCAACACTCACTTAGTTGAACCACCTTTGCAACTTTGTCAGCCAATTCTAATCACTTAGGCAACTGCAATCGTACACGTATTCATCAAACCTCTGACATCATCACGACCAGCAGTCTTTATAACATGATTTAACAGTGGGCCCAACAATAAAAATGACTATCACACAAATGACTATGAAAATGATCGTGGTTATAAGTAAAATAATAACAGTAGCCTGCTGTACTGAATGATGATATCTGTAGTATTTCAGTGCAAGCTAATAAATGTGAGACAAAACACAGAAGACTGTGGAGTAACTGTGTAACACATTTATTTCACAGTGACAGCTGACTGCACATATAAGGCAGCAGGATTATTAAAGCCTGGCTGTTAGCCTGGTCTGGAGCAGGCTAGCTGCAAAGAATAAATCTCCATGGCAACTTATGTGACCCTGATTTTGTGCCACCGAGTCAAGGCTAAATTCAGCCAGGATAACTGGAAAATCCTGGCTTAATCCCTTGTATTGTCTTTTTGCAATACTCCTCTGAGGTCTTTAGAGCTTCTCAACTTCGATTTGTCTATGTAACATATCATCTGTGTCATTTTCTTTAATTTATTAGTCAGAGTTCTGCCTACTCACCTGTTCCCAAATATTCCCACATATGTATACTCGCCTCCATGCCTCTCTCAAGCACTGACCGCCTGCCTTTGTCTTTTCACCGTATTTGCTGGATCTGTCTGCCATTCTGTTGCAGCAAACCCTGATTACAAAGTAAACTTTTACTTTTAACCGCCTCATGCACTGAGTCGTCTTCTCACAAACAGGTAAACACAGACATTATTATTTTGAATGCAAATACACACCTGCTCAATCACAGATAGTCAATTATTAGCACAATTATTAAGGAACCCAACACTCTATGGAGCTGCAACGATCAACTGAATAATCGATTAATCGATTGGTAGAAAATTAATCGCCAACTATTTCAATAATTGATTAATTGTTTCAGTCATTTTTCAAATAAAAGAATAAAATGAACTGTTGGTTTAGTGTCTTAAATGTGAGGATTTGCTGCTTTTCAGGGTCATTTATAAAAATAAATGAGTGGTCTTTGTGTTCTGGGCTTTTGTTTGGACAAAAGAAGCAATGTGAAGACGTCACATTTGGCTCTGGGAATTGAGATTAACATTTTTAGCACCTCTCTGACATTTCATGGAGTAAACGATTAATCGATTAATCCTAAAAGTAATCGACAGATTAATCAATAATGAAAATAATCGTTAGCAGCAGCCTTACCACTCTAGGCTTTGCCAGTTGTGTGACATGGTATATACACTTCCTGTCTCTTAAGTGGGCGGAGTCACATTCCCCATGGAGACAGTTAGGAACCACCATCATCCGCCTTGTTTGGAAGTGTTATAATGTCGTGTGAATGGATTAAGGTGGATAGATTTTCCGTCTCATGATATTTGTTTGATGTAAGTTTTACCTTTTAATTCAATGGTTTTACCTACTAGTCCATTTAAATGTCCGTTTACATCCACTGTGAAGCAAGGCAGGAAGCAACGGTTGCCAGATCATGTAGAATGAGTTGCTGAGACAGAGACAGGTCTTGATCAAGGTAAATTTTCTCCTGATTCTGTGCCTGAAAAATGCCATTTTTGAGTCAGAATGTTGGGAGGATACGTGTCTTGTGAAAAAATGGGTCCAATTTGTATCTTGGTGACAATGGGGCGAAAGAATTGGTCACAATCTGTTATTATGTTCATTTATCCTGTAGGAATGAATGGAGTCAAGACTGTTTCTATTCTCCTAAAGGGGCGGGGCCGTGGTGAAAAACTGAAATGAACGGTCGGTGAGACATCCTGTTTTCTATCTATCCATTTCTGACTCAAGCCAAAGAAAAACCCAAAAAACCCAACTGTTCCCTCATGAACTATGTATTTCAATAGCAAAAGAGATGTCGTATACATGAACTGCACATTAATTCAGACTACACACACAGTGCAATTACAGCAAACTAACTTGGCCATATTACCAAACATAAATACAGCCTCCATACAGAGCACACTAATTAACTGATTAATGACAACCAATTAACGGCAGAACAGTCATGCAGAACAAGATTCAAGTGAACTTACTATTCACAGTACAGGTGCTGAGCGCATTGCTAATATTCCATTTCTAAAAACTTGCACCATGCTCATTCATGCACAAAGTCAAAACAGGTTCATGGGGAAAAGTGACACGTTCTTCCTCAACTGAGCCAGTCGTATGTTCACTTCCTGTAAAAACACACCAAGCACAGCACCGCAAGGACTGGAGACGAGCTGAGAAGACCCTCTTCCACCGGAGAAGCTACGAGATCCTGCAGGCAGATGTTTACACCATACATGTGTACATGTGGAGTTTGTGATGTTTAAAAAAGGCCAAAAAAGATTTCGGGTAAGCAGTGCAGCCGCGAGCATGATGGTAAAACAAGTAAGAGGCGCCGGTAGACTTAAATACCTACCTAATACAGAGTGTTACAGACTAAATGAATGCTGCAGTGAGCACAAATTGTCCGCCTGAAACAGGTCAAGACAGGTCAAGCAAAAAATATTCTATTTTCATTGCAAATTTAGCTCCTCGTGCACCCTCTGAATTCATTACTTCTCTCAAGGACACACGAGTTTAAGACTAGGGAGTGACAGTAACACAACAGGAGTGCAACACTTTGTCGGAGCTTGGAGCCCGAGCTCCCACCTCTCATCCTGACCTTCAACCCCGCAGCTCCCAGCTCACAACTCCCACCTCTCGCCCTGCTGCCTCCACCACTTAGCTGGAACCTCCTACCTCCCATGTAATTGCTCTCAGCTCCCACTTCTCAGCTCCTGCCTCCTTCTTTGCTTGCTCCCAGAGTCGCCACCTTTCTCCCTAAAAAAAACAGTAACTGTAAGGCATGACTAATAATATCACATCTGCCATGCAGCGTATATTTATTTACTTATTCTTAGATAAGTGTATGAACTCATATCTTGTAGCATTAAAAAAGATGGCCACTAGTACATGGATAATATGATCTTAGACATAAATAAATACGATCAGCATAAACCATACAACTATAGCTGTAAAGCAATGTTATGAGCTATTGTAAAAATCAGAAAAGCTACCCCTCTCTGTAATAAAATATTTTATGTTTATCTTAATATGAGATTACGTGAAGAAAATGTGAATATAAATACTGTACGTTTGCCTTTTAGTGACAAAATCCATTTAATTTCCCTGATTAAGTCAATAAATATGCTAAACATGTTTTGACTCCTGAGGGCAACATCCTGGCAAACCACTTTATCATACCGAAACAAACAACCCAAATAAAACAACAACGAGAGCAAAATGTTGTGGGACACAAAATTCAACACATGGCCTCACAAATACAGAGTACTCAATTATATGTTACCGACGTTCCAGCATAAAATTAACAGCATGCAAAGCACAGCAACCACACCAAACAAGCTCAGTCACCGGAAGTACAAGTCTCAGTTGAGACCAACGGCAGGAAAACACAACTGGTGAAACCTTACAGAATATATTTGCAAAGGATGATGTGCGAGATACAATAAAACAGCCAGCACACTCAACACAGAGCCAAAACATCCACAAATAACATGCATGCTAGCAAACAGGTCCTACCTTGTTGTAGTGACGCAGCAGTTTTTCAACGGCGTCTCGGAGAAAAAAAAAAGATAAACATTATTTTGAACATTAAAAAAAACGAAAATTTTGGTACCAAAATGACGACAAAACACGGTCACGGGACACTTGTCATTGCCGTTTCTTTCACAAAGCAAAAGTCGTCTTTAAAAAATCCAACGTTTGTAGCTGTCCAGCGTCTAAAACACGAACGTTACGGCAGTTGATTTTTAATTAGCGTGCACAGTGCAGCTGCGGCACGAGCGAAAAAGTGATCGTGACGCGTAAGTTAACCGCCCCATTTGATTTGACGCGTTCAAATTACACGTTACAGAGAGGAGAGAGGTCACGTGGGCGGCCTAACTAAGCAACTGCTACTCTCAGTGCTGGGGAGTAACTAGTTAGGCCTACACGTAACGAAATTACGAATTTAATTACAAAGTAAATGTAGGCCTAATTGTAATCGGTTACACTTACTGATAAAGAAAGTGCAATTAAATTACAGGCACTTATGACAATATTAATTTTTACAGAAGGGGTTACATCTGAATATTTTCTGTAAAAAGCTCAGGCTATATGTTGAATAATGTTCATATTGTTGCCTTGCATGTTTTTGATGTGCACAATGTCTTCTTCTGTCATTTCTAGTCAAAGTCGTTTGGAAAAGTTTGATAATATTCGATAGGCTGCTTTCGATTGGTGTTTGAATTTGCCGCGCCCCACGTCTGCCATTAACACTGCCTGGTTTAAACATCTGAAAACGTTTAACAGCTGAAAACATTCCTTAGAAATTAACAAACGTAATCAAAATTAATCAAATGTTATAAGTTACATTGCTTTGACAGAGTAATTGAAATAGTTACATTTCTCATTACATTTTAAATAGGGTAGCCTAACTAGTAATCTATAACCTATTACATTTTCAAAATAACCTAATCCTGGCTACACATTGGTAGCCTAGCCTACTGTATGTATAGGTATGCTGAAAAGTAGAGTTTATTGAAACCAAAAAGCCATATTGTGTTCTTTATTACATGGAAAAATAAATTCTAATTCCAGATTTTGTTGTTATTATTGGGAAAAACATCTTGCTTTGAAATAGTCCAAACTAGAAGTGTATTTATTTAATTATTACGCTGACTTGAGATACAAATTTTTTAATTTAAAATTTAAATGTATTCAAAAGACAAAGATTGAATTTAAAATAGAGACAAAGAATTTAATGAATATTCTGAATAGTTTGATAAGGGTCAGCTCAAACGTGCCCACCTATTGGGAAAAAATTGGGGTTTAATAAAAGATTACTTTATCAAAACATCTGAGGTTTATTGTGAAAAATTGTTACCTCCTAATTAGACTAATTTCAAAGGTTACCTTTAGTCCAATTATGTTAATTGGAGTAAAATTGGTTTTGCATCTTCAAAATGTCAAGAGGTAATAAGACAGGTTTTCCAAAATATCTTCTCAGCCGCATTAAAAATGGATTATTAGGGAAGAATGATTCCTTCATCTATTGACGGGTGGCAGGCATAATCTGCAGCTCACAGTTGAACACAAAAGAACAAAAGCCATATTAGCAGAATAAAACCTTGAGATATGCGACTGATTCACAGGCGGCTTCAATTCTTGGCTCTATTTTATTTTGGAGTTTCAGTCTGTCTTGTTTGTCACAGCATGTCTGCGTGTGTGTTTGAGCCCATCTGTCTGTCTGCATGCCCGTCTAATTGTCTGAAAAGAAAGGCATCCAGCCTCTCTTCCCGTTGTTCTGAGTCTGCTCGGTGCTTTCATGCTCCACCTGGGTGCGGTAATGAGGTTCACACGTTAACACTGAGAATTTAACCTGAAAATGTCTCCACTTTCATCTGTGCGTCTGTCCGTCTGTGCATGTGTAAGGGAGGCAGTGGAGCTTTGAAATAGCTGGCTACAAGAATAACAAAACACATCTCTGCCTTTGGCTTTGGTTTAATAGTTGTTGTAAAGAATGGTGTGTGTGTTTGTGTGTGTGTGTGTGTGTAAAGCTAACATCTTGGATACGCAAAATCAGACAAATAAGTTAGCAAGGTAAACGTACAGTGCACACACAAACACGTACGCACACTATGCACACATCAGCAGACACACGCATGTGCACAAATACAACACATGAAGAAACATAATGAGACAGGCTTGCAAAGTTTTGAGTGAGTGAGTGAGAGGGAGACAGCAAGAATAAAGCCAGACAGCCTGGATAAGGACAGCAGAAAATAAAGGGAGGGTGCACAGAGAGGTGGTGTGTGTGTGGTGGAGAACAACAGAGGGAGGGGAAGGGAGTGATGGGGGTTTGCGGAGCTGAGGACCAAAAACTGTCATGGCTATAGGAGCCTGCCCAAGCAGGAAAGAAAACAAAGACGAGGAATTGGGGATACAGGAGTGAAAGAGGCAAAAGATGCCAAAGAGTGGGAGGAGTGAGGAAGAGGAACACATGTTCACACCATTTCCATGCCGCATACGGAAGCAAAGGGAAGAGGAAAAGGAATGAGAAGAGAATAAAAAAAAGGGAAACGTGTGAGTTAACGCAAACAGCTAGGAAAAAAGACCATATGGAAAGAAGAAAGGAAGGGAAGATGGGAGATGGGAGATGGGAGATGGAGGGGAGGCGAGAGAGACAGCATGCCAGCTGCAGGAGTGAGACGGGAGGAGAGGGAAGAGAGAGAGAGGAGTGCAGAGTAGCTGCAACAGAGACAGACTGCATACTCATAACACATTATGGCTATTATTAGAAAGAGAGGAGAGGTAGACCAGGCGGCCTGCGGGAGGAACAGAGGGAGGAGGAGGAGGGAGGGAGGAGCCGAAGAAAGATTTCGGGGTGGGTAGAGGGGTAGTACCACCACCAGCTAATGAGTAAGAACAAATGTGTGAATGCCTGCATGGATACAGAGTGATACAAATAAACAAATTATGCATTTTTAAGAGATAGGAAGAGAGAAAAGTACAAGACAGGGTAAAAAGGAGAGGAGAGGAGAGGTGAAGTAAAGAAATAAAGAAACGGAGGAAAAGGGACAAGAGTAAAAAGGGGAAAAAAAGGATTGAAGAAAAGAAAGAATGGAAATGATAGAAGAAGAAGAGAAAGGAAAGGGAATAAATGAAAGCAGAAGAGAAAGAAGAGGAAAATAAACTTTTAAGCAACCCAGAGGAGAATATAGAGACACACATATGGGATATAAAGGAGGGAGAAGTCACTGTGAGATATTCAGGGCGAGCCACAGCATGGCCATTTACGTCACTTCACATTTGTTATATATTCCTTTCATTTTCACTCCCTCGTTCCTCAGTCCTTCCCTCCTTCCTTCCACCTCATCCTTCGCTCCACCGACTTTAGCTCCACTCAGCAAGAGGTTCCTCGGCAGCTGCTGCTGCCGTCGCCACCAGATTTTGTACGTTTGAAGCCACAAGTATGATTCTCAGTCCAAGCCTTTCTTCCTCTCCACTGCCCCTCCCCTGTTATCTTCTCTCCCAGACTAATTTCACCGCTACCTTTGTGTTTTGAATGCTTTTTGCTGCAGAGGAAATAGGAAGGAGTTAAAGTGCATCTTTACATCAGAAGGTGTGTTAACATCTTTTTTTCACCAAAGTGGGCAGTCCCTCTCTGGAAACAAAGGAACATTCCCCAAATTATTAATGCTCTGCTAACTATTTACCATTTAGTCAATGAAAGTCAATGAATTCCTCTTTTCATTACCAGCCTTCTGGTTTATTCACAGAGGATACAGAAGGTGAAGATTTCATTCACACACACATTAACTGTATTAGTACTGAGTACTGTAATAAATCCAGGCTTGTAAAGGGAGGATCTATATAACCAATTATGAGTGAGCTTCATTCAAATAAACTTTTCCAAATGTCTGCTAATCTGTTTTGTCTTTTGGGTATTTCTGAGAAATCAAGAGTTGCAGCCTTGATGTGGAGCTCCGTGGTTTTCTTGTTTTCCGTCTCATGTTTGATTTAAATTGAGTGAAAGAGGCTTTGTGTGAAACTGTGGAACTACAGCACCACCAAGTGGTCAGAGGAGTCCGAGCTGGTGGAACCAACAGCCTGTCAGGCAAAGTTTATTTTGAAGGCAGATTCCTGCTCAATTATGAAGCAATACCAGAAACTTATCACTATGCAAATGATGATCCCAGTGTATGTCAATAGATACTCTGTGTGATTTAACATTCTCCAAAAGGGGCCAGCAGAAATAATGGGCAGAATTATGTGTAAAAATCCAGCTTTCCCTCACTAATGCAACGTGTTTTCACATCTAATCCTCTCTGGGAGCCTTTACCTCCACCTGCTTCCAACAAGAAACGGGCTCCTCCGTCTCCCCCACTGCTCATCTCAGCCCAGGAGAAGAATGGTGGGCAAACAGCCGCAGGTGCAGCCAAGAGCTGAGCGAGGCAAAGACAACAAAGCCAGACCTGTGAAGGAACATCAAGCATCCGAAAGACTGTCAACACCGGCAGCTGATGGCACTGAAAGGAAGGGAAACAGACATCTGCAAACAGACGCAGACATCAGTGCCAACGCAGCTCGAGAAGCGTGTGGAGGTTGTTTATGTTGCTGCCATGTTGGACTGCAGAAAGACAGTTCTGCCTCTGTTGTAACCAATCAGGGAGCCGGCTGTGGTGCTGATTTGATCAGATCAATTCCTTCATACTTATTTAACAGCTGACTCCAGCAGCACCACCACCAATCTTACTCACTAAATAAACACTGCATGAGCAAAGCCATTATACAGTTTCTGGTCCAGCTGTGGCCTGAAAACCCAGCAGAACACAATAAAGGGCTTTGTAGTATCATAACACAAATGAGGGATCAAGATATGTTTTAAGACAATTAAAAAAGCCTCAGCTTTGAATCTAATTAGCCTGACGTTTAACATTCATTTGATATCCGAGTGATCCACAACAAAAAATACAATTATCTTCTTACAAATTCTTAGAGGCACATCTTCTCCTTCACCCTTTTTGAAAAATCCAGAATCTCTAAATATGCAAATCTGTTTCATTTCAAACACTTTCTAAGCAGAGGATGTTTTTCTGCCAAAGTGAAAAGTCCATTCTCAGTGTGCGTGATGGGGAAGCTTCAAGTTTCCACATCACACTTATGAAAGCTACATACTGGAGCAGGATTGGCTTTCAAACTAGTTTTGATGACGTAAAGATGTCGCGCGTACAGGGTTGTTTAAAGTCAGATTAAATGTGAGCACAGAGAAACTTTTGTACTTCAGATCTCCAGAGTCTGCACATGCTTTGCACAGGAAAGGTCCAACATCCAAGTGAAGTAACAGAAAAACAAAAAAAAAACTTTGATGGAGGGTGGCTTTAAAGGGATAGTTTACCCCAAAATCAGAATTCAGTCCTGATCTAAAAAAACCCCCCAAAACGTTGCAGTTATCTCCCAAGCAATTGAAGCAAATGGTGACCAGGCTTCAAACGTAAAAAGACATAAATAATAAAATTATAAAATGCCTCCATGCTGTTCATCCGAAGTAATCCAAGTGCCCTGAAACCCTGACATGCCAAGTTGTTTCGAAAAATGTCAACAACGTTGTGTGATGACACTTATTCTGAGGTCTGACTTCATGATATCAGCCTGATAACGGCCCATCCGGGAAGATGTAGGGCGACGGTCAATGAGTATTGGACGTGACAATTGATCTCAATCAATTGATTGACCTTTAACTGAAAAACCTAGCTGACTCCAGCCAACTTCACTGTACACCTCCTGCTCATTTCAATCTCCTTTTACCATGTGGTGCCATGTCAAGCCAAAGAGATCTGCTAAGCAGGCCTTCTGGCCTCGTCGGCAACATGCGTTTGTGATGCTATGCAACAACTGCGCATACCATACACAGGCACAGACACAGAGATAGATGCCAGATTTAAAGGGAATGCATATTTTATTTTGAAAACGAGACACATGCCCTCCTGTATGGGACAGAATCCTTTTGATCCAAATACGGGATGTCCTGTGTAATATGGGACAGTTGGCAACACTATGTCATGCACATCTTGAACTGCAAACGGTGACTGATCGGGGAGCAACGTGTAGTCTGTCTCGTCTCTCGGCCACAACATGGCAAGAATTTATAACTCTTTAATGGCCTAATCTGACACAGTGAACATTTCAACAGGCAAAAATATCTTGTAGTCTGACCTCAGCATTAGATGACTTTGGATGAGCAGCATGGAGCCTTTATCAAGTCACCAGTGCTTCAGCTGTTTGGGGGATGACTGTAACACCTTTTTACTGTTACACTCCAGCAGCATTTTGTGGACTAAAAAACTCTCTTGATCTCCAATTGGCATGAGGGTGAGAGTGCCTAAATTTTTCATTTTGAGGCGAACTGTCCCTTTAAATTTACCTCACATGCTGAACGTCTACATTAAACACAGGCAGTATTATAATAGAAACACTCTGCTGTCCTCCAGTGTCTAACTTGCTCTGCAAGATCACATGCAGCCTCAAGTTTCCAGCAAACAACAAACTGCTGCCTTCAGTAAACAGAACAGGTTTGCTGTTTGATTACGTGTGAAAAAGAAGATGAAATCAGTCAAGTGTGTCTTGCAGACAGTCTCACGGGATGTGCAAAATCTAGTGAGATTCCCTACCTCCTGACTCCCAACATGACTGAGTTGACAAAAGCTTTTGTGGGAAGCACTTTGTTGTCAGTGCCTATAGAGTGCCTAAATCGGATGAAAAATGCAAGACGAGCTGGGATGTACGGTGGAGCAGATAAACAGACACTTTAAATACGACCATCTGGTACTTTGAACTCCTCACCCTCCTGGTGTACCGTTCTCAGCGGTGTGAGCAATTCCACGATGATGATAGCAGAGACAAACAAACACAGAGAGGCTTGCGCAGGGAGGAACTGCATCGAATCAGTTTAACATGATGAAAGTGCTCCCATAACACACGTGTGCAAAGCCCATTCGGAGGAAAACCAAAGCTAAAGATGCCATTAAACAAGCATTAATAATGCATGCCACAGCCTGTTATACTCATTCTATGAATGGCATGGCGATTATAATAATCTTTATGAATATTGTATGTGCAGTAGCCCAACCTGACATTGATGCTTGACAATATACAAGACAACCAAAATTACCCTCAGAAGGACACATTGAGCTGGCACAAAAAAAAAACAAACAACACTTTAAAGATGATATGTCATGCAGCAGATAGATTTAGTGGGAAAGATGGAGGAAATAGCTGTATAACCCAATATTCCTGATAAATTCTCTCACAACTAACTGAGGCAAGCTTGCCGGACCAAAATCACAAACTCATCCATCAACATGATCGCACATACTGACTCTCACTTTAGCTTTTACTGCCCACTAAAACATAAAAGATTAACCACAGTATGCTGCTATTCTTAAAGAGGCACACCGGGGATTTTTTGTTTGTTTCTCCCAAAAGACTGTGGGACTTGGAACAAGAATGATCAGCGCCACAATGCTCCAGAAGTTAAAGGGATAGTTCACCAGAAAAAAGAAAATTCAGTCATTATCTACTCAGCGTCATGCCAGCAAAAGGTTGGGTGAAGATTTTTGGTCAACAAAATGCTGCAAGCTTCTGACAGTCTGTGCGCATGCATGCACAAGGCTCCCTTTCCAGGAGCTACAGCGTTCACCCTAAAATTAAAATTCAGACATTATCTTCTAACTTTCATGCTGAAGTTTTATTGTTGACGAAACTGTGCTGGAAAAGGCAGTGCTGTCAACTCTTAAACAGTTGAAGCAAGTAGTGACCAGGTTTTAAATGTAAGAAAGTAAATAATAAAACCATAAAATGGCTCCATACTGTTCGTTCACAGTAATTCAAATGTCACCACACAATGTTGTTGACTTTTTTCGAAACAACTTGGTGTGTAAAGGCTTCAAGACACTTGGATTACTTTGGGGAGCAGCAAGGAAGCATTTGATGGATTTATTATGTAGTTTTCTAAACTTGTTTGTTTCCTTTTGTAAACTTCGTCATCATTTGCTTGAACTGGGGGACAAAAAAAACAAAACAAAAAACCCCTTCACCTGACCATCCGCATGAGGGCGAGGAGCTCATGGTGAACCATCCCTTTAACACATCCTGACTTGTGGTCCCTATTGAAGTAAATAAATTCCTGATTGTTAACTCTGCACTTCCCATAATGCAACTGCAATGCGTCCTTTATTGTTGCTTTTGCCTACATTATGACAAAAAAGGAGTCAATGTTGGCTTGATGACATTAAAGTTAATAGAGAACGATAAAATATAACAGGAGCTTGAAGCTTTTTGACCATATCAGTCCTGACATTGAAATCATAGAAATATCATACAGGACTGGGGCGACCTGGTAGCTCAGTTGGTAGAGCACATGCCCCATGTGCAGTGGCTGCGTCCTCACTGCAGTGACCACGGGTTTGATTCCACCCTGTGGCCCTTTACTGCATATCATTCCACTCTCTCTCTCATTTCCTGTCCACCTCTTCAGATAACCTGTCAGATAAAAGCACAAAAAGCCCCTCTCCAAATCTAAAAAAGAGAGAAAGGCATATAATACACAGCAAAGCAGTGCTCTTGAGTCTTTTTAATGACTTTCTAAAAATGTTTCCCATCCCGCTGTCATTTTTCATGCACGCATAAACCCCATTTCCACAACAAGCAGAAAGGAGATTAATACCAAATTTACTATCTGCACAAAAATATGGAGTTATTGAACAAAACCTGCCTGTGCATGCAGACATTTCTTATTATTTTGCTCTTTGGTTTGGTCTGAAATTCACAGAACGACCAGATATATTTAATAATGTTTCAATCTCCACTGTTTGCATTATTTTAAACTAGGGAGAATGCTCTAGCTGTCCAAATCTTACCACTAATGAACACATACAACATAAGGAAAATAAGACATTAGTACTGTAATCATATTGTTTCATATGTTTCCTGCTTCAGAAAAGCATTACCAATTAAAATGTTTCAGCAAGCAGCTTTAAGAAGTGTTAGAGAGTTCAGGTAACAATCAAATTAAAAAAAAAAAAAGAATATTTAATAATTCCAATAATGTATATACAATTGTAAAAATATGACTTGGTTAAGAATCCCACAAGACCAAACCCTGGTATCCCAAGCAGATTGACTTTATTTAAATCTTCCATGATAATTAATTGTCGTCATTGCCAGGATCGCATCAGTTAACAGTGTTATTGCCACCAGCTCCATTACCCTCACTGTCATCATCCATTCAAATGAAATAATTACATTATCTTAAGCAGGCCGGTGACAACAGCTATAATCTGGTGTGATATTGACAATCTCATTATCAGTTACATATTAATTAGCTTAAATACTGAGGACATTTTGCTCGACGGTGCTTGAACAGAAAGCCCATTCCTGGCTTTTACACGTCACGGTGTAAGACAATAATGCATTGTATGTTACATTATTGTTTTGTACTCCATAAAGGCTGCATGTACATAACAACTACATTGTGGTAACAACTCATTTGTTTCGACGGCTCACAGGTAATCCAGCAGCATTAAATATTTAGCAAGAAAGAAAGGAACAGAGTGAGAGCGCTGAGCTCTTGTGCATTGACAAGCTTAGTCAGAATTTTACATGAATGTAGCTTTTTATAGCTTTATTGTCCGATGATGATACTAATCTAACAATCAGGTGACAAAGGACATATTTAGGCAAGCTGTTACTGCATTAACGCTCATCATGACCACATTTTAACTATAACGTGGATGGTGACACTGTATCACACAGATAAAAGCTAAGTACAGGTAGAGTGCAATTTGCACAATTTGAAATTGCTGTAAATTCCTATTAAAAAGGGAGTAAAAATGCATCTGTTGAAAAAAAAAACAGTTATCTTGGCTGCTGTTTTTAGTTCTTAAGGAGAATTACTAATGCACAAAGTGAGAATTAAAGTGCTTGGAGGTCAGAGGTAAAAAAAACACCTTGAATTCTGCAAATCTGGCTTCATTTGGAAAATCAGATGTTAATGGTGCTACATTAACTGCATGATGATAAAACTTCTGTTTGTTACCTGATCGTTTGTAGTATCCACATTAGACTGTTTCTTATAGTGAAAACAGAAAATGCAGCTGGAGTTCATGTGATCCCAAGTCAAACCAATTGGAAACATGTTTTTTTACAGTGTTTGACAAACTTGGTGTGTCTACTCGACTCACCCTTATGACGAGGGAAACAGTAACTGTATTGACAACAATACATCGGTCATGATTGCTAGAGCTTTTTATAAGATAGTCAAGTGATGATGATGATGGTAGGAAGGTGGAAAACAAGAGCAGAATCTGGTGCTCAGGCAAAACAGAGAAACTGCACGTGGGCACGAGAAAACAGATGTGCATTTTAAAACGGTCTTAAATATTGAAGACAAACCAAACCTCCTTCCTCTCATTTTATTTTTAGTTTGTATCAGATGGAGCAACACAGTGAGAAAATGAGTGACGCAGTGGAAATAGCTGATCACTCACAACTTGCCTTTATCAAACGGTGCTGTCAGTCAGATGACTGAAGCCCCCGTCGCTTGTGGTTACACGTACAGAAAGCTAGCTTAGCCACGTACACAAGTCTGATCACAAAGCAGGACTATGCAGGGCAATACTGCTTTGCAACACATTCAGCCCTGATAGTCAAATAATAAGATCAATGAGGCGATCATGTAAGACTGTACTGCTCTCTGCAGGTTTAAACTTCCTGGTTTGTTTCACCTCCACCAGTGATGTCATAGCAGGGGCTTCATATCATCTGCCTGGTTTGTCATGATCAAATGGAGCATTTTTGGCCCACAGAGAGCAGGACAGCAGCTGTATTCTACCCTGTCTGATTCACTGTTGGTTTACCCTCTAAATACAGTTCCACACACACATTTACATATAAGGCTTTGCTGCCACCTAGTGGACAAAACCCAAGTCTGCCAGGTTTGACCAAACATTCCACAACATGTGACACCACACACACTCTGGATGGATTTACACATAAGCTGTACCTCAGTCATTCAGTTGATGAACAGAATGACTTTTTATGGAGCTAAATTGAAGATCTAACCTTTAAAGGTGAAGTCAGAAACATTTTCCTACAAAACAAAAAATAAACATACGTGGCCTTTAATCAGTCACCACTTAAGGGCCTCTAGACGTGTGGTGGTGACTGTGTCTGCAGAGCCCCGCCCTCTGCCTGTATTTTGATGTTTTGGTCTAGTCGGGATGTTTAACAGGACGTTAATGCCAAATCCATTCCATCACTGGGTGTGTTTGAGCATGCCGTGTCCTCCTACTTTGAGGTGATCTGCTCTTGTTATCAGTGAAGCTATTACTGTGCAAACTGGACTTTGCTGCTGATCTATTTACACGTCACTGTTCATCAAACACTGGCCAGTTTGGCCACCTAGTGATTGTAATGATTGCATGTATACTTCATTAATTCAACTGTATGGTGTCTGTCTTTGTCTGTTTAGATTTTTTTTGTGCTGTTTTTTTTGTGTCTGCATGTGGTGTTATATGTTGGGACCCCCTCAAAAACGAGATGGTGCATCTCCAGGGATTTATCCTAATAAAATAAATGTCAACCACGTTTCTGCGAGAGATTGGATGCGTTTCACCCGGCAAAGGAGAATGCACGGGTGAAGTTGGGAGTAGATAAAACAAGACACGATTCAGACCGGAGAAAATTTCGGAAGTGGACATAGCTGTGAAGAAAAGGGCATATAGCCCTATTCCAGAAGTTCTAGAACAAGAGCGCATCTTCTTTTGCCTTTCATTTGTGTTTGAGTTTGTGTTTACGACAAGCTGCAATGAAAAATGCTACTGACTTCACCTTTAAAGACCAAGTTTATCTAACATTTTTGCTCCTAAGTAAATCCACCCGTTGTTTTTTTACATCATGCAAATGTTTGGTCCACCAGCACAGATCAAACTGTCTCACATTGTGTGGACTTGATTGGTACAGCCACCTGTACCAGCTGCTAATGTTTATGCACATGCATGTAAGCACAAGTATTTTCTTTTCTTTCCCTTTTGCTTTGGCATGTCAGTGGATTTCTATGTGTGACAGAAAGCTCATGTTGGCACAGGAACGCAGCATTAACTGAAATCCTGAGCAAAAAAGTTGTCAGCGGCGGACACGAAGGCAACAAAGCGGACAGTTCATGCTTTAAGTGAATGTGTGTGCATGTTCGTGGAGACTCAGCACGCGTGGGGATATTATGGGTACTGGAATAATGTCGCTCTAGTTTAAATTGAGCTGTTATAATGGCTGCTTCACTGCAGTGACTAAACATGCAAGCGCATGAGTGTGTGTGTTTGTGTAAGACATCATGGGCACAAAGTTCTCTTGGCACAACCGAAGTGGCTGAGAACACACTTTTGACACACTCTGAGATATTAAAACACCGTACAAATATCCAGTCACAACACATATGAGTGAAATACACTTGTCTGTTTTAAAGTAAGAAATAAGACTTTGCAAGCAAGTTTAACCGGGTCAAAGCACCCTACGTAATTCAGAACCGGAGGCTCAGAGAGCATTGTCCGTTTACAAAAATGAATACTAAAGAAATAAATTAAAAAAACAGCTAAGACATGAGAAATGTCTAAAGCTTGCAGAGGCGTTTGGATTTTAGACATCACTTAAACAACCTGAAATGTCGACTCAAGTATGCAGATGATATAAAAGTAGCAAATTACAGACTGAACTGCAGTTTCCTGTATTTAGATAGAAATGCAAAAGCAATCAGTTGTCAAATTGGAGCTCACTACTTGTGATTTCCAAATTCACGTGGCTGCCTGAACCAAATATACACAGAGCAAAACTTTCCAAGCCATAATATCACAATTAAAGTAACAAACTGAGTGATTAAGTCCGTGAACGCAACATCAAATTAACACAGAAGTGTGGTCAGTGCTTTGTAGTGCTTCTTTTTAAGGGACATTAATGAAGACATTTTTATCCACAAGTAAAGAGACTGAGATTATGATAAATAGCTGTAAAAATAATTGTCTTTTAATCTCTTGTTTTCACGCTTTCTTCCTTCCTGTGGCGGTTGAAGCGAGTCTTTGTCTTTTCCCAGTTCTCTTGTCACGCAGGAACACTTGTTGTCCTTGTTGCTGTTTATGTCCTCTGTCCAATTTCTTCCATTAATTACTTCTTCCATTAGTTTCCTTGTGCCCAGTTCAGCTTGATGTCCCCCACAGCAATCGAGGATCCGTGAGCCAGAATCAATGTGTGTGTGTGTGTGTGTGTGTATGTGTCTTCCGTGCACCAAACCAGGTCAGCACTCATGCTCTACTTTATCTTTGCAGAGAGTTTTATTAAAAGAACGTTTCCTGCTGAATCCAGGTTGGATGTTTGCTGTTACAGTGCATCATGGACACGTTTACTAACTTCTCTATCATTTATGAGGTGTGTCAAGCAGAAAGTTTACTTTTTTTTCGGGGAGCTCATCAAGTAAAATATTTCTCTCATTCTTTCAGTGTGCTTTGAAGTATTGTGTCTGAAGAAAGCAGATAGAGAACAAGGGAGAATCTACCGACAGCTGCTGAAATTAGCGGTTATTTCATTACCGATTGATCTGCTGATTTTTTTCCACGATCAACCAATTGCTTAGTCTATAAAATGTCAAAAAAAAAAAGTTTCAGAGGCCAAAGCGCTTCTTTTTTCCATTAAACTGTCCCAACATCGAAAGACTCTTCGTTTGCTTTCAGAAAAGACAAAGCAAAGCGGCAAATCCTTACACTGAAGTGGAGCGAGAAAATGTTTGACATTTTCACCTAAAAATTCACTAATCCATTATCGAAACAGAAGCGATTAATCTACTAATTGTTGCAGCTCTACTTTCAACATCACGGTGTGGCTGAACTACGCGGGGAAGGTTAAGAAATATCACATAAGTGCTTCTTGCTACTGCAGCAGGTTTAGTGTGCTTTGTAAAAATATATGCATCAAAGCACTGATGGTTGTGTTGTCTGTGCCAGCTGCCTCTCCCTGCACTGAAACATACAAACTCAGAAAGTAGAACAGTTAATCCCCTCGGATTCTCGCCTGTGCCCTTGTCTACAAACGTCTAAAATATCTACATTGTGTTGACTGACCGCGGATCGCTGCTTTTTGGCGATGGCAGACATCTTTGCTTTGTAGCTATGAGTAGCTCCTGCACAATAGCTGTTATTAAGTCACATGCATCTTGATGCCAGTGAAGGTTTTACATTTTATAGTGAGGTGATGGTTTCAGAGAGCACTGTCACTTATTTGCAGGTTTTTCCTCAAGAGGAGGAGGCGGCAGCGTGGCACAATCTGGCCAAACTTACTCCGTCACAGGGCTGGGCGCGAATGATCGCTGTGATCACAGAGTTGGTTTGATTTTGATGTTGTGAATTCTCACCAGCAACTGCTGTCTGCAGTAAAAATACCAAGCGATCAAAAGTCGTATTTCTTCTTGTTTATCTTTTTTTGTTATGAGAATACCAGCTGAGCTTGAGAGCTCAAGTTTTACTTCCCATGCAGTCCAATATTATGGACATAAATGAGATAAAGAGGTGATTTTTCATGCCTAAAAACATTCAGTATTGTGGTATATAGTATATTGATATTGGAAGAAGGTTTACTGGTTATTATAGTTTTTTTCTTCATGTTCCATCACCCTATCTTTGGGTAAAAATGTTTTAAACTAGAGCGCAACTACACAGGCATAACTGGTGGGAATTAGCCAAACATTTTAATCTTACTGTGTGTGAAAATCACACCCTGTGTTTGCAACCTTCAAATGTCTTTAAAGTCCAATTGTGCCTATACTTTTGCTCCTCTGTGTATTGGGTAAACTCACTGATCAAAGCCCTCACATGGTTTGTTCAAATCTCATTCAGAGTCTTTGGAAATACTCGCACATAAAAGAGCGAGAGGTCATCAAAAACTTCACGTAAGTGGTTTTAGAAAATCGGATCCTAGAGGAGAAACCTCCGCCTGGAGAGATGTGATATGTGAAGCGAGCTGAGATGAAATCTGATCTGAAGCATTTCCAGGAGCAGAGTGGGGTGGATCGCATAACCACCACTTTAAAAAAGGAGGAGAGGGAGGAGCAGAGGAGAGAAGATGGCAGAGGGAGAGAGGAGGGGAAGCTGATGCCGATGATGGATGCTGTGAATCTATTTTTGCACAACACCCGCTCGCTTCATTTGTAACACAGCATGTGCTAATTGCAAAGAAGATGTTGCACCTCATTCATCGCGTTTGTAAAAAAATGACATGTGTCGCTGCAGCTGTAAGTTTTCAGGGCAGAGAGGGGTGAGGTGGGAAGGAGGAGCCCATGAGAGGTGAGAAAATGGAGGGAGGAGAGCAGAAAGGAGCAGGGTGGTGCTGAGAGGTCAAGGACGCATGAAGAGTCAGGGAGGAAATCAGTGGTTCTCCTCCTTTATTGTGTTTCAGTCGCCCACTAAATGCTGTGTAAAGTTGATACTTAAATCTCGAAGAGACATGTATGAAAGCTGTTGAGGAACTCTGCCCAGTCCCTCTTGTCCTTTCTCCTCCTCTTGAGTTGATCTTTTCAATAATTCCGTTAAGTGTCTTTAAAGAATCTGCGTTAATTCTTTGTGGCCATTTCTATTTTCATTTTTTTTTGGACTGTTGCTTGCATTTTATCTTGCCAAATCATTTCACTGTTTTTCTCTTGTTTAAGATACATTTCAATTTTTCTCCTTCATCTGAAATATTTAATAATTCTTCCTTTTCTTCACTTAATTTTCAAATGAGCCATAATTTTAGTCAACTCAGATAGACGTTAAGTTGTTTTTTGGCAAGAACCAAAGCTTAGAGCAGGTGAAAAATACCCACTACCACTCAGCTGGTTTAGGGCCTCTCCACTGCTCTCCAACCTGTTATTTATAGACTTGCTCGGCCTCCCACTCTCGTTCTTGCATAGATATATTGGGCTTTCCTTTTTGGTCTTTCCGTTTTTACCCAGTATCCCATCTGTCCTCCTTTTTTTCTCACAATTTCTGTGTAGCAAAATCTCGGATTGCAAGGATTTTCTTGCCTTCACTAAGATTATCTTATCTTATCTCGCGGCTGCTCCTTTTCTGAACCTCTTCTGTAGCTATGTACTGCATCTGCTACAGTACATCCTCTCTTTCCTTTCCACTCTATCCTTGCCATCTCTGCAGACGGAATCAGAGGAAAAAGGGAAAGAGTGGAATTTTTTCCCACCTGTCTTGGTGACTGTATCACAACTGTTCTTACCTCTTATTTGTCTGACTGAATCTTTTCTCTCTCTGTCGTTGGTCGCTTTCAACAGACTCCTGTCTCTCAACCTCATTCTGTTCTCATTTCACATCTCATTTTCCCTCAGCCACTTCTTCCCTGATCCGCTCTTCTTTCTGGTCAGTGTGTCCCTCATCTCCCTTGGCCTCTGCCCATTAATTTCTCCCTCGTAATGTTTTCATTTGTCTGACCGTTACATGTCGTCTCCTGCGTGGCAGCTCTCCTCTCCATGTATGATGAGAACAGGGAAGAAAAATGCATCCTGGTAGGAAGGAGGACGTTCCCTCCCTCCCCCGTCACCTTCCCTCCCCTCGCCCCCACCTCTGCTCTCTTGCTCTGCCTCTTCATCCCTCTCCCTGCCTCCTCTTTCCCTGTTTTCCCTTCTCCTCACCTCCTCCTCCTCCTCCTCTTCCTCGTCATCTTCTCCCTCCCCTTCTAGCACTCCTCTGGTCTCCTCATTGTCCTGCCTAGAACCTAACCCAAGGAATCCTCCTCCTCCTCCTCCTCCTCCACCACCACCACCTCCCCCTCCTCCTCCACTTCCTCCTCCATCCTCTCTACTTCCTCCTAGCCCTCCTCCCATGCTTCTTGAATGAAACAGGCTGTTGTGGCGCCCTCCTCCCAGTCTCCCTAGAGAGAATCCGCTCCGACTGAGCACCAATCTTCCTCCTATACCCCCGCCTCCATGCCCCGCTGCCCTGATGCCTGCCACAGTAGCATTCAGGAGGGCTGTGGTTCCCATCGGGGCCCTTAGCCTGGAGGGAAGACTGGAACTCGATGTGGTCCTGCGACATCTGGGGCAGCTCTGGAGGAGGTAAGCTGAGTTGAACACCACAGGAAGAGCTAGAGGAGGCTGGTTGGGCCCCTGACTGGGGGTGGTGCATGGAGGCCCAGAGATGGGCGTTGAGGCTGTAGGGTTTGATCCTCCACTTGTGTCCAAGTCCATAAGGAGGGCTTCAGAGTAACTCGGCACCATCTGTTGATTACAGCGGATGTGCCACTCCAATTCTGTCATGTCCACCGTGTTGACCCGAGAGATTGCTCTGTAACTCGTCCCATTTAGACCAATTCCAAACCCAATTCTTCCCGGGTGGATTCCATTCTCAGTCAACCCTTCAACCCCCTCCACTCTTCCACATTGCCCTCCTCCTCCACCGCCTCCTCCAACACTATCCTCGTCCTCCCCGAACAGCTTCTCCACATGGTAGTGGACGTATGCTGTGCGATACTCGGACACAACCCGCAGCGGCCACGACAAGAGGAAAGCGGAAGCCAGCCAGAACACCCTGTGCCGAGAAAACCACGGCTGGTGCGCAGGATCTGGGAATGCCAGGATGTGTTCACGGAAATCCACGTTCTTCAGGTGCATTCCCTCCCGGGCCTCCATGTAGTCGTCAAGCCCCTCGTTTTCCCCAAAGAAGCGTGCTCGCTTGGAATAACACAAAGAGGATAGAACACATTAGCAATGTGAGGATTAGCACCAAAAAAACTGACAAAATGTTATTTCCAAAGGGGGCCATGAGAGTGTCTTTGACTATAATCATCAGGTTTGAGGAGTCACAGTTATGGAGAGTGAGAGCAATGCAGTTTTTATGACAATGTCCTTTGCATGGATCATCAGCTGTAGAGGAAGCCAACCCTTTGCAGGCAATCAAGTACATGTTAAAAGAGTTTAAAGAGTTCTCATAAAAACATGGTAGCAGCAAACACTAAAAAGTCAGCGGGAGACTGCACCAACAAGCTGAGAAGGGAACATTGTCTGAACAAGCCGGCTAACTACAGCTCAATCTTGTGTGACAGCTGTCGTTTCAGGTGACAAAATCAATGCTTGCGGGCTAAAAATAAGAAGCCTGATTTTGTCCCCCTCTCTCTGACAGTAAAGACAGATTTTCAAGAAATTACTCAGAAATCTGAGAGACATCCACCATTGTTACCATTGAAAACTGCACATGTGCAGTGACTGAAAGGCTTGCAAAGTGTAGCAGCTGGGTAGGGGGGTATAAGCAAATGATTTTATAGATAATACAATCAGCTGTTTAGTTGTACGTTGTTTTTTACCACATCTTACCTGGGTGAGGTAGGCAGCTTCAGCACGTGCACTGGAAAAGCTAGAACAGAAAAAATACTTCATGATTCATTTATCTCAAGACTAACTTCCCCATCATGTCGTCAGCAGTTATTGTCTAACCTGAAACACTTGGTGAAGCGGAGGCGAACAGCAGGGTGCAGCTGGAGGTCCAGCAGCTCCTTCGAGACGTCTTTGACACCATAGCGGGCGTAGTCAAACTCTGAACTGGAAGCGTGAGTGTTCACCCGCTCATGGTAGACCTGAGGGAGGAAAAAGCAGAGCCAAGATGGAGGAGAAGGGTTTAATGGAGAAAGGACAGATGGAAAGATTGAGAGGGGGACAATGAATTTGTTGGAAGGACATTTTAACCTTCACTTCAGCATCAGTGACACAGTTACAAAACAGAACGATATTTTTCCAATTGCACACAGCTGTTTGCAGTAGCTCTGCAGTAGAAAGGAAAAATTAAGATTCCACAGCAGATATTTAAGTAGGTATTAATTATAAAAAAAAGAAACAAGTGAATGTGTGACAAAATATCAGTGCGTGTTTGGAGAAGTTCCGTCACCTGTGTGGTCGTATATGCATCTCCGTTGCGGTATCTCGTCACCTGTCTGGTTCTCCTCACGTAGTGATAGCTGATGGCCTTCCACCAAATGCAGGGTGTGGCCTGCTGGAGTCTCTGCACACGCTCATACACTTCCTGTGTCAAAGAAATGACGGCATGGATAGATCAACTAATTTAAATGGCTTTTTTGACTAAGACTATTTGAATCCACGTATTAGATTTCCTCTTACAGAAACCTGTTAAACAGGAGGAGGATGAACAATCTAAAATATAAAGATGCATCATTGCCTGAGAGGTTCTTGCAAACAATTTCTTTCCCATTACTCACTTGAGTTAAATCTGTGTAATCTGGTGCGAGTCAGGTCCTGCCACAGATGTTTATGGTGGTATATATATACTTTTTTTTTTTTAATTCTCTATTCAGAGCTGTCTTAATCATGAGATATGTGCTCCTGACAGGCTGGACTACCGTATAATATATTTTGTTTTTGGCAGCAGCAGATAGAGAAGATGAACAGTGAGCGCTTTTCTTTTGGAGCAATGTGTTCCTACAATTCCTGATAAGAGACAGAGCCGAGCAGAGCAGACAAAAGATAGACGGATGCCCCCAGGTCAGCTCATTTCCATGTGAGTGGGCAAATATTATTTTTCCCCACACTCAAGTAGGAAATAGAGAGAGAAACAGCTCTCTATCCTGGAGAGATGTTGGTAATTCTGAACACTTGTGACTGTTTAGGGATTAAATGATCTTGTATTTTTCATGATTGACAACCATCTGTGCAGAGATTAAATACTACTAAAGTATTTTATATACTTCATCACATATTTTGTTAGCATTATCATAGAATAAAGTTACAATGAGTAAACAGATTGTGCTGTGTGGCTCAAGGTCACAGACTTTTTTCTAGACTCCTACTGCAGCAGTAGACACCACAGTCTGTTGAATGTTGGGTTTAAGCAGTTTTTAAGCTATTAGATTCCTCTTCCTCAATGCTAAATTTAACACCAACACTGGTTTCCACACATACCTGGAATTCAGCATGAGCCAACATTGCCGTCTTGGAAAAGCAGTGCCAGCACTCCACCAAGTAAACCACATACAGCATCGCCAGGAAGGCCAGAGGGATGTAAATGTAGCCACTAGTGCAAAGACTCTCGGATTGCTGGATGTCATTATAATAAGCTGCCGAGGTGGCGTCGTCGTCAGCACCAATAGGGAAGGAGGAGCCGAGAAAGGATAAGTGACAGAGAGCGCACCAGGCCAGCGTGGCGAAGCAGCCGTACATGAGGAGAGTCAGGAGGAGGCACTTCCAATGAGACTCCCGACACAGGGAGGAGGCCAGAGACTGCTGGACGGGCCGTTGCTGTGGGGACACAAAGAGAGAGGAGAGTGTATGCTAAGTGTTTCCAACCAAATACTGGATAAAGCTGTGGCCTGTAGGTCTGCAATAGTCTGCAATGAAAAGGTATAAATAAAGAATAAAATAAGTTTAGAAAACTATTACGGGCACACCAGTAAATGTCATTAAAGAGCAGCCACCTACTAGTTGTAGGAAGTAGTAAAAAAGCATTTCAACAGGAAGTCTGTGGTACAAACTGAAGGCAAAGAGTTTGAAAGACACAGGTGATTAAAAGAGAGAGTACTAGTGACAGAAAGAGTATCTCAGTGTCTGCTACAACAGATCCGACCTTATATTTAGACACATTAACATGAAAATGTGGGTCACTCAATCACTTCAGTCAGACTCAAGTGTCTCAGCCAATGCTTGATGACTTTTGATGAAATTTTGCACTTACCTTTCCAAAATCTCTGGTAATCCCTGACTTTTTTTTCTAGCTTTGGGCTCTAGTGAAATGTCAGAGCAACTAGTGGATAGATTACCATGAAATCAGGTACAGACAATCACATCCTCCATGGGATGACTTCAAATGACTTTTGTGAGAGCAGCCCTACTAAAGACAGAAAAGTCTTTCCTTTGTGTCTTTAAACATTTCTGCGTTTACATGAACAACCAAAAGAGCTTAAGTATGAATGCCAGGCCAGTAGTTGGCGGTGT
>JAQLOL010000016.1:6834803-6851133 GCA_029783665.1 Naso thynnoides | reverse complement strand
AATGAGCCAGTCATGTTTGGATGTGGTGACCACGATGACTTTTCAGGAAATGACCACAATGTGATATGCGTGGATGCAGTTTGGGCTGTATAAGTAGTTTCAGCTGAACACAAAACCTCCTGGTGCAAAACTGGTGCCGCTTTTTGTTCAAGTCATGATCCCTCCTTCAGTTTCAGCTGCCTCTGTTGAGCCTCGACTCTTGTGTCGGGCTGATACAGATCAAAGGCAAAGCTACACTCCTTGAAATCATTATGAAAAGAAACCTACACAGCTGAGCCTAAAGGCCGTCGGAGGCTGACACAGGGTGGTCCTTACATGAGCTTTCTTCATTAAAATTGCATCAAAGACCTAAATTGAGTGCCTAAAATATCGTGATCTCCCTAAAATTTGCTGTGCTGAAAATATTGATTTGTTGACCTTTGTTTCTTGCACAGTCACAAGAGACAGCTGCCTGGAGAAGAGCCCACGGAGGCTGACATGAAATCTCGACCACAAGTTCTTTGTATCGCACAGCTTTGTTTTCATGAAAGTGTTTCAAAGCAGCGCTTGGATTTGTGAAGGTCCTGCACATACTGTACTGTAGATATTTCCTGCCTCTACTCAAACTGCAATTGACAGGGCTTTTTCATTAATAGGATTAGCTTCAGCCAGTAAATGTCTCTGAATTCAATCATTGGTCCATAATCTAGTCTTGTCGCATTTGCTGTAACATGGTGCTGTCTGCATTCTGCCACATATTTAGTTACTGGCTCTTTGTATTCATGTGTCAAGTCGAACTGGAATCTCTCATAATTCTTCCTATTTCACTTGATTTATGCTTTAATAGTAGAGCTAGCTAAGGCTACATTTACTCTACAGTACTGCCTATGTGAAGCTTTTTTTGTTTTTCAGAGACAGTGTTCACTTTAAGGTTCAAGTTCTTGTAGATATTTGATCTTGTAGATGTCTTGTTACTTGCAGACCCATCCCTAAACTAAAAAACAGAAACGGTGTATGGCTGTGTAACCTTGAGATATGCAGAGAGCAGATAACTTTCAAGCTAATGGCATCTACAAAAAGCATCACACCTTCAATCTTGCCTACAAATTAACACTTTCTAATAACCCCAAATTTAATTTGTGCGCTCGGCAGAGAAGTGCACAAAGCCCCTCCTTGAATTTAAGTGTCTAATAGAAACGTGTACTGCTCTTTCTCCCTCCGTGTCTCCTCTAATACTGATTCAGCTGGTTAGGTGAGACTGGAGCGGCTATAATTAGCGATCAGAGCGTGTGGGTGGCAAATGAAGTGAGGAAGTGAGGACAGGAGAAAGTGCAGTTAAAGCCTGCAGTGCACTGTTAAAAAATGATGTGTCACTTCAACACAATTGGAGAAAAAACATTTGGGGTGTCAGATTTCTAACACCTCAGCTGCAACAACAAATAAATCATTAGCATTTGGTTAGGAAATGAATGTGTTATCTTACACTTGCAGAGCTAAAAATATCTATCCTCTATATTCTTTGTTTTAGAGTGTATTCAGTGGAGACTTATTATCCACCAACAACAATTATCAGCGAGTAAGATTAGGTCAGCTATTTATAAATGATTTTTTTATTGAAAACAGCAGCCAGTTTGACTTTACAGTTACATCACTGTATATGTCAGTGATAACAACAGTCCACAGTGGCAAAAGCACAAAGGTATGATCTTAAACTCCACTGTTCGTCTGTATAATCAATATTTTTCAAACACTTTAAGGTTTTGCCAAAATAGTACAGCAAAAAGTTGCACTATTTTAGTATCCTATTTTTGACTCATGACACAAACATTAGCATGCTAGCTTTAGGAGCTACATTTAGTAAAGTATAAATAAATAGGTAAATCTAATTCTACTGTTAAATGTCACTTTCGGGGACTGATATATTTGATCCTGCAGCAAAAGTGCTGCTACCTTATTAGTGGCCGTTGCAAATTAATGGTAGATGATGCAACTTTTCTACAAACAGGGAGACAGAGCTGAAAGGAACAGCATTTCGCAAGAGCTAACCTTACCTATAGATGTGCTTTCGACACATATGTTTAACTTTGCAGTTGTAATTGTGACAGCACACTGCCCTTCTAGACTATCTAAAAAACTAAAAAACTTCAAAATTAACCTTTAAGTTTAAGTTCAGTGTTTTATTATGAATTGAATAATTTTTTCTTTGCATACTGGAGTCAGCAGGGGAAAAAGATTAACAACCAGCAAAAACCTGGTGACTGTTTTCAATCAATCTTTGAATGTTGACTGGTCATGTTCTCAAAAACAGTGTTGTATGCTTTGTTTCACCTTCTTCTGTTTAGCAATCAACTTTCTAATATACCTCATGACACAAATTCTCTTTTGATTAACTTAATAGCTGTTACAAACACAGCCAGCCTGCTCCATAATGGCAGCCAGGCTGCTGTTATCAGATTTTTATTGCAGCCTGCCTTCACGCTGCACTCGATTCTCCATTAACAGTGTCAGTGTGTTCATTTTTTGAGTGCATGTGAGCCATCGTTCTATCATTGCACTGCGGTGCTTAATAGTGATTTTAAATCACAGGTACTTGTTCCCCAGGTTGTGCGTTTGCTGTTGGCATGAGATATGCAGAGAGATTGTAGCTCAGCTCATTAAAAATAAATAAATAAATAAAAAAATTACGAAATGCATTCACTATTTGACTTAAAAACTACAACTACATATTGAGTCAGTTAAAACAACTAGGCCTAATTTAGAGTGAGACTGTAAATGGGAGTGAGAGAAAACTAGTTAGCAAGCAGGCAAGCAAAGGAAATTAAATACCTCATTAGCTGAAAGTAATGGACAGATAATTAAATAGTGAACGTAATGTGTGCGCTGTTGAAATAAATCACTCAAAGTACTGGATAAAAGGGTTGAACAACAAGCTTTTGCAATTCCATTTGGTTTCAGAACAAATGAAAACTTGACCAAAGCGAAAGATTGAACAGTATTAAAATAATGAACAACATTATTATACCCACTTCTACATATTTAACAGCAAAATAACATCCAGTTTAATAATTAATACAAATTATACAAATTATACAAATTATACAAATACAAATACGTCTTTCAAAAAAAAAAAAAAAAAAGATGGGAGCCTCTGGTGTAGAAAATGAGGATCTGGATCTCTGAATCACAGCTGAGCTTTTTCTTTTAGTCAGTGATTCTTGGGGAAGCTGTAGGATTCCTGACACAGGTGTTGGTGTGACACAGTGGCAGCAAAAGCTTTGATTGTTTGTGGCTATTGTAGTTTGTAGCACATTATACAGAAGACAGTTGCAAAAATTTTGTGTTGGGCCCAGAAACAAAAAGCCAATGTCAAAAAACTAGCAGCAATGAAAGCTGACTGTAGTGTTGCATCATTTTAGCTGCGTTTTGGGAAAACAAACAAATGAAAATGTTCTAAAATACCATTAAGACTGTGGGTGACAGTAAACTAGCACACATGTTCTGCTCCTGCAAAGGAGATAACTCTCCAATCCCGCAGGTGATGGTAGTCTGTATTCATCGGGAAAAATGGACACCAAAAAACTAGGAATGCAAATATAGAAACCGTTGTGACGATAGAGCAGCATTAGCTGACTTCACATCGCTCTCATCCACAGATTAGTTGGTTTAATGATATCATGTTAACTGCTTCTAATCAAGCATATATCAGATCAATAGTTGCACAACATGGGCGTTGTCAGCCTTTGTTCTTTTGGCTCTGAAAGACGAAAGAAAGAAAAAAAAGGTGAGAACGCACTTGGGTGAAATCATGGACAGCAAAAAGCCAAAGAGGCTTTCCTGAAACTGTGTTGACAGCTGGACTCAAATTAATACTCAGATATTTATTACTTGCTCGGCTCTTTCCTGTTTAGCTCAACATGTTGGAGGAACAGTCATCCAGAGGCAAAACACTGACCAGCGGGACTGTCATTCCACAGGGGAACAGCCAATCAGAGTTGTTTCACTCACCGATGGGCTCCACTGCTGATTCAACATGCTGAATCGGCTGAAAAACGAACAGGTAAGGGCCAACTAAAGGTGTGAGACACAGCGGACCAACGGCCCAGTGGCTGACTGTCGGCTTGGTGTGTCAGGGCCCTTTTCCTCGAGTGTTACAACCACGGCAATTACTATCATGTGTTCTTTTGACTATCCCAAGAATCTTTACTCTACTTTTTCTTACTCTAAGTCGAAACGGAGCCCATCCCTCCCTACAGATCACACCAGCTGTAATCTTTAAACAAGAGGCTTTTGCTCGACAGCATGTGTCTCTTTTCTCACTAGAGAATAATATTTCGGTCAAGGGGAAGGTTTTGTGCATTTATTTCTTACATCACGAGGTTTTTTCTCGATTCAGACTTTGCTCTTACTCCTGTTATTTTTTTTAAACTTAAATTTCATCATGCCACTCATGGCTGTCGCACCCTTTTAGATTTGTTCTTCCTCCTTCTGCACATGCAGGGTTTGCCACGTGGTGGGATGCAGTTTTATGATTTATTGATCAAACTTGCAGAAGAAAATTAGGATCACTTGGCTTGAAGCAAAACTTCTAAAGGAAACATGTCGGAACCATTGCTGTGTGAGAATTAGACTGCGTAAAGGTGTGCATGAATCAAAAATGCGATATTAATTTTAATCATGAGGCTCTACCTCATTTGTGAGAATGCTTACGTAAAATGCACTGGAGGCCAAACAGTGAATACAGTCCAGTGAGAGGAAGTTTGCGAGAGGTGAAAGGAGATAGGATGATGAGGCTGAACACTCAATGACCGGCCAATCTAAAACAGGAAGCACACCAAGAGGGCAAGACGAGAGAGAGTGATGGAGGCAGAGGACAGACGAAGACTGAATTCACTGCATTACACTGGCAGAGGAGCCAAGACAGAGGAGAGCGACGGGATAAAGTGAAAGGCATCCTTTAACAGGCTTTGTTACTCCACTTATTATGTGCCTCGGGCTTTAAATTACCATGAGCCAACTGCCAATTCTGTCAGTTTTATTAGCCATTTCTCAGTTAGGCTGGCCTTCTATGTTATAAAAAGTAACTGGATAATTAAAATACAATATTATTTTACATTTATCCCTTACAGGTGAACGAAAATGTGAATTTCGTGCCTCGAAGCCACACGGGAAAAGCTCATTATAGCTATAACGATTGGTCAATTAATCGACTAATCAATCAGCAGAGAATTCAGGGCTGCCAGAGTGAAGTACCTGTGACTTTGGCTGGTTTCAGATTTTCGGTTGTTAAGATTTGCCGCTTTTTGCGGATCAGGGGAAATGTGACGGGCATTTCCTGACACTTCGTCCACAGGAAGGGGAGGGGATAGACAGTTGCAGCCCTAGAGCTAAAAAGTTCCTATGAAACAGGCACCTTGTGCTGTCACACCTGTGCAGGTAGGACAGCATCCATCACCAACTTATTGCACCTTTCTGCTAAAACTACAGACACTTACACCTCATGCACCACTTGTATCCACAATTGTGTGGGCCATGATCATGTTAATTTGTGTGACTGGGCATGGTGGAGGAGGAACAGCATGACAAACATCCTTAGTTAACCACGGATTAATTTTTTTTCCCTGGCAACTGAGTTACACAATGTTTAATTGCACATTTCTCTCGGATTTTCATATTAGAGATTATGTGTTTGAATCAGTTTTGCTGTTTCCTACATATTAGACAGTAGAAGGGGAGATTGTTTGCTTGGTAGGAGAGGTTACGTGTTACAGATGCGTGAGAGAGACTGTGGCCTCAGTGTAAACATGAACCTCTGAGTAAGATGCTGTTTCCCTGAGTAAGGACTTTTTGCTGTGATGGTTTGGAGAGAAGGTCAGTGATACCTGCTGAGGAGGTTGGAATATTAGAAGTTTTCCAAACTTTAAAGAATATTCACTGCTGAGTGGTTGCATTATACTATAATAAATGTTAAACCACTATAAATATGTGAGCATGTGGTGGCTATTCTGTTGGCCCCATTCACATTCTGTGTCAGAGTATTATGGCTCAAAGGTGTGTGAGAGTGTGTGTGTTTGGCTGAACTGTAATGTCACCCCCTAGTGTATTTATAGTGATGTCAGCAGCTTGATGGACACGCACTACTACAGTGAAAACGACCAAACCAGCTTCCACAGGAGTAACACATCACTGCGCTGTCAGACGTATCACATCAACACTGGGGCTTTTTTTTCTCTAGACCCACCACCCCCCCCTTCTGTTTACCTAAAGCACAGCATCATCTCCATTCACATTAAAGTCAAGGTCTTCTTCCGTGTCCTTGCGCACGTAAAGGCACCAAAGACTTGCAGAGAGAAACGTTACTTTGCGTCAACAGCAAAGACAAGAGCAGTTTTGTCAATGAAAGCAGGTGTCGACAGTCTACAATAAATGATGAAGATATGACGGGTTGTTTGGGAACGACCAGCAATGACATAAATACGCAAGGTGGTTCTTGTGGAGGCAGAATATGCGCAACTTTACGCTAACTGGACTCTTAATCTACGCATAAACAACCGCGTAAAACTGATGAAGGCTGAAATAAAAAATGTCTTAAATGTCCTTCCTTACCTGCTCTCGTCCTGACCCTTCCTCCAAAATGGGCTCTTCTGCGTTGGCCGTCTCCTCCTCCGTCTGCATTTTCCCTCTTGCCACTCCTTCCTACCTTAGAACCGGGCACAGGCAGCTCCCACCCCGGTAACGTCCGAAGGCAGGGACCTCCCCGGCGGAGCACCGAGCTCAGTCACCCCATCCGCCGCAAGTCGGTATCCAATTTCACGATGGCGGGGCCTGCGGCAAATAAGCATCATCTGCCCCGGGATGAAGGTTCCCCCCCCTGCCTTCCTCCTGTGTTCCTCTCCCGCTGACCCGCTCAGTGTTTCTCCTCCGCCCGCTCCATCCCTCGCCTCTCCGGTCAACGCAAAATGTGACTAAGCATCCAAAGTCAAAGCCCGTCGCCCTCCCCGTCAAACCGTTTTCGCTGCCTCTGCCTCTCTCGTGACGCTCAGCTGCGAGTGTGCGTATGTGCACGTGTACGCGCGTGACCGACGGCGCAGGGGAGCCAACCGGAGCCGAGGACCGCACGCGCCGCAGCTGCACAAATTAAGGCAGACGCTCGTGCGCAGCTTGTGCGCGAAACGCGGCGGATAAACACAAAAACGACGGCGCGTGCGAATGTCATGTATCAACTTTGTCTCGCTTTCGCCATGGTAACTTGCACCTTGCGTCGTGTCTCCGTTGACGTCATCACCCCCATCTATTCACCTGACACACGCACAGGCGCGAGGCTCCCCTGTCGCTGAGGAAACAGACGCGCGCACACCAGAGGCACGTGTCAACACGGCCAAATAAACAAATTTCACACAGTGCGTTTGCTACATTTATTTCAGGGAGGACAAAAATGTTTTTTTGGAACGGAGGAAAAACAAAAACAATTCAAACATTTCATTTTTGTGAAATAAAGACGGGGAATGTAGAAGGATGAAGATGTGTTAAAGACTTGACGTGTAAAATCAAAGACTGGTGATGAGTTTTCTCATAGAGTAATGTGGCACTCAGGCGCTCTGAAACAAACAAACAAACAAACAAACAAACAAACAAACAAAAAGCCGGTTCAGAGACTGTGACTGCTTTCTATTTATATGTGAAATGTTTGTTCCCTTTTTTAGTAACACATACTGACCCTTGCTTGCTGGAGGACTGTTTAGGAGGGTCCCGGGTTGTCTGTGGGACTGTAAGGACCCTCTGTCCACCCGACAGACTGGAGGACAGCTGATGGGCTCTGGAGCCTTTCCTCTTGTGTGCACTTGCGTGGTCCTTCAGCCAAATGTCATACAACCTCCGAGGAAGGATGGGTGAACACATTTAAGGACCAACATGACTGTTTCTTCCTCATTATGCAGACACTGCTAGCCAATCATGGGGTGCTGAATGCGTAGAAATCTCTGACAACTGCATTTCCTCTTCAATTACACCATTTATGAACTGTTCCCTCCCAAAACTTAGTGTGGTGACAGTTTTTTTAATCTTTAAAACAAGGTTGGAAAATGAGCCAGACTACATTAAGGAATGCAAAAAACAGATTTTATATTAAAAGGACTTGCGTTTCAGTATTCAATAAGGACAAAAAGCAAAAGGGTTGTATGGAAATATTTCATAAAAATCAAACATTTCTTGAGGTGTTCAAAGGATATTAGCAGTGACAGGCAGGTAGAGGACGTCCATCTGTGTGTGAATGACAACATCCTGTGAGATGAACGTCTTTGGCTCTGCCTCTCTGGTTTGGACGGAATTCATGGCAAACAACTGAACCTGCAGCTCTACGTGCAAACCTGCAGCCACCTACAGAGACACACAGTGAAGGGGAGACGATAACTTCTCCTTGCTAAATTACAATATATGTCTTTAGAAATGTCAATATTTATCATAACAGTGAGCTGGAAACTTACAGGACCGGGGTTGTAGATGACTCGGAGGCCTGTAGCAACAGGAGGCTGTTTCACATGGAACCTTAGAGAGAGTTTAAGTTTAAAAAAATCACAATTATTCACAGGTTAAAGTTTTCTCTTTGGAATTGAAGGTGACCCACAAATTGCCTGCACCTATCCACAAAACTCAAACCAGCTGTAAGGCTATTATGTCCTTGTTTTAAGGCCCACGTTTGCCATAATGTAGAGCCTTACCTGCAGGTGTCAAAGCCCACATTCTTCATCCTCACAGCAATGGTCGAGGAGGTTCCCTCCTGCAGTGTACCAAAGTCGACACTGGAGGGGAAGAGCTGGAATCCCCTCACTATGACATTCGGATCGCTCAGAGAAATAGTTCGACACCTCCTCCTCACCGGCTCCTCCACTGACAGGAACTGGAAAAGGGGACACAGACAGTGTGTGTGTGTGTGTGTGTGTGTGTGTGTGTGTGTGTGAACATGTGTGTGTGAGTGACAGAGTGACTGAGGGAGAAACATGCGAACAGTATGTGGAACAGGAACCTTAAAAAAAAAGAAAGACAGAAAAGAAAAAAAAAAGATGGCAGGATATCCAGAGTAAAGTGGGTCACATCACTGATCACAGGCTGCACAGCAGAGACAGTGTAGTCACTGGATTCTGCACTGACATGTAACCACCTCTGGAAGTATCCCAATATCTTCCTGATTGTTCTTTTTTTTTTGACAAAACAAATTTTTACTTCATGGATTAAAAGGAGTTCAACCGTTAAACGGCGCTACCGGTTCATAAAAATACAATTCTTTGATTTTTAAAAAGAAATAAATAAACAGAAAATTTTAAGAAATTAGAAATAAACGTATCCAATATATTTATTCAACATAGTTCTTTGTTGACGTGAGTAACATTTTCATTAAAAATACGACAAAACAGTCAACTCATCAAAAATAAATAAATAGAAATTAAATAGAATTTGATACAATTTCTAGATAGGCTCATTCCGAATCATACGAACGAGGAAACTTCTTTTATGTGCTTTCTATAAAACTAATCAAAGTTGTTTGATGTGGTTTTGTTGTTTCTATGTATCCAGGAAACCAGGCTTGTATCTTAAGTCATCGAGGCTCCCCCTGGTGGGAGGGGGATGTTATGTTGGTTGAGCACATCTATAATTAACCCCACCTATGATACATTTGATTTGATTGCCTCATGCAGGCTGAGGAAGAACGTCCAGCCCGAAATGTCCGTGAGTGGTAATATAAAGTCGATTTGTGGTGCTGTGGAATATATTTTTCTGGATAACATTTCCACCAACAGTCTTTTTACATGCAATGACACGCCACAAAGTGCTTATTATGTGAATGTGCGTACCTGTCTGTTCGCCACGCTGCAGGGTTTAGAGCTGAGGACGCAGGCTGGCAGTCTGACTTTACTCGTCCTTGGCTTTCCAGTCACATCCACATGGAATGACTTACGTTGTCCAGATGAACCCCGGAGACTGCTTTCACCTGGCAAGGACATACAGCATTCACACAGACACGCACACACAGACACGTATCCTGCCATGCAATTTGAACCTAACCTGCATTACATTCAGCCTGGAAATCAGGGACTGTGAAACGTGCATATACGCTTTTGTGGATCATGATCAGAAGAGTAAATTGTACTAAAATGTATTTTACACCACGCCACCATGAAATAAAGCAGGTCTAACAGCCTGGTGATATTTTGAATGGAAGCTTGATGAAGCCCTCAAACTGCGCCTGGAATTTTCACATGTAGTTTCTTTCTGATTTATGACCTGAAAATAGCAGTTTCAGTTTTGTTTCATTCTGCCCGCGCTGGCATTTGACACATTAGGGGTGATATAACTGATTGGGGAATTCATTTTTAAAATAAAAGAGCAGAAGAAGGTGGGGAACAAACCAGCAGTCTGAGGCGTGGGGTCGGCGGGTCTTCTCTTAAGCTTCCTGTCACTTCCTGCCACATGACTAATAACAAAACACCAAGAGAGGTCAAGCTGTGTCGCAACAGGAAATATAAAAAGAATGTAGACAATTTATGAAAGAAGTACAACAGATATAGATGTTTTGTGGAGGAAATGGTTCATGACATGCTCTCTATTACCTTGCAGACTGAGAGGATGTTGGTGTTAGGGGTCGTGGAGCTGCAGAACACAAATACAAACAACTTGTTTCTTATGCACATCTACAATTTAACCTTAGTTCTCTGTGGGGATTCGAACCAGGACAACCATTAAATGAGTTTTACCCTGTTGTTACTTGTAAATACAAGTTTGTTCATTTACCGTTCTCACCTTGGCCATCTTTCAGTGAAGCCTCAGCACCGTCTGACTTGGGGATCAGAGGGAGATCCACGGTTTGATTCTTCTTGTCTGGCGTTTGGTGCTGTAGCAAGTTCTGAAAAACAAGCACCAGTGCTGTTTAACTTGCTGCACACGTTGTGTATTTTTATATGCAATGTCAGAAATGGTGAATTAATGTGTGTCTAGACTACATGCTCACTCACAGGGAAATATATTGAATGAAAACACTCATTACCTGGAATAACTGAATATTCTCTGGGTGGAAAAAAGGAACAATGCTCTTCTTCCGCAGTGCTTCTCTGTACACGTTCGTCTCACACAACTCCTGTCTGATGTACAAATGCACACAGAGAGTTGACTGCTTTGTGTATAAATACGATGTACATGTATTAATGGTACTACCATTATGTCCCACTCATGTCAGTACCGTACTTCAGAGTTTTGCTCAAAATAATTCCCATCAAATAGAACCACGGCAGCAGCCAGAAGGACAAAAAGCCAAAAGACTTGCAAATATGTGGTTTGATCTGTGACTTCGACTCATTAGACACATATTTACCTGTGCTGGGCGAGTCTTTCCGTCCACTTTGACTCTTTTTCACTTGTAAAACTAGATGTGAGACAGGGTTTATTTAAACACATGGAGCTGTCACTGTAAAGACTATTATATAGCTCATTAATGCATGCCAACCTGTCACTAGTTAGTGTGGCTGTGTCTTCTGAAACATCCAACTTCTCAGTGGGGCTTGCAAGTCCTTGGTTGTACAGATTAACTACGTCTGCTGCGAAAACACACAGAAGGAGTTAGAATGTTCATTTGTTACGACCCCTTGACACCAAACTAAAAATAAACTACACTGACCACTTAACCCGAACTAAAACTAAATTTTTACATAAACCTCTAAAGCCTCTGTCTCACCTCTAATTTTACAGGATTCAAATACTTCATGTTAACTGAATATTTAAAACATAAAAAAATGAAAATATTATTTTCAAACAATAAATGTGACAATAACCTCATTCAACCCTTTAGTGCAGCATTATTTCTTGGTTTTTGCTCATCAGTTTTTTAATTGTAATTACAACCAATTTTACTCATTTTTTGTTGTGAAAAAAGTGACAAATTATAACTAATTACAATGAGTCAGGCGTGTTTACTTACAGGAGTAAAAAGAGAATAAAGGAAACCTAAGATTTGCCAAAGTAACCTCTTTTTCAGCTGACAGAGTATTATACAACCACAGCCGACAAAACAGAAATACTCACCTGAAGTCCTCTTCTCAAAGGTGTGGCCTGTACCCTCGTCTTCTGCAAAGGACTAAAAAAATTTAAAAATTAAAAAAATTAAAAATTCACTTTAATGTTGTGTAATTTTTTTCATACATATTCTTTTTGTAGATTTTTGTCTTAGGTTTTTTTTTTTAAATTTTTTTTAAGTATGTAGAAGGGAAAGACCCTAAGCGTCACACCTTTCTGTCTGATGGACTCAGTAAAAGTAAAGGAAAGGAAGAATATACCCATTGTGCATAATACTGTACGTGTGTGTCTGTGTGTGTGTGTGTATGTGTGTGTGTGTGTGCGCTGACCAGCACCAGGTTGAGCAGATCACTAGCATGAACACTCTCGTCCTCACTGCGAGGGTCTTTAAGCTTCATCTCCTCTGATAGTTGCTCCCTCTCCATCAAACTCTCCATGTACTCCTGCAGTCGGAGCCACATTTCAACATCAGGATGCAGCATAAAAACATCCGTCTCCCCACAGTTTTGAGGAGGTCTGGTATTGTCTACGCTCAAAGCAGACTTCTCAACACAACTTCAACCAAATATTAGGGCCATCCAAAACAAGGCTTTGATACATCACAGTAATGAAAGCAGTAAATGATTGTAGTTTAACAGTTCCATCGCGGCCTCACATCTAATTTATCCATACAAACACAACCTGAAAGTTTGGTTGGTAGATGATAAATTCACTGCTTCACACTTGTGGACCTTTTTCAACAAAACTGATTCATTTATCATCACTCAGTGCTTCAGAAAGGTTTGTTTACTCCATTACTATCTAAAGTATAACCCCTAATCCACTTTAAACCAATGCAGAGATCATTTTAGCAGAATTTTGACCCAATGAGCCTTACGACCACACACTTGTTTTACCTTCAGTCGTGTGTTTACAGTATTTTTAAACGCTGTGGTGAAGGGTTGGTGCTCGCACAGTTCCCTAATCTCCAGGACCTCGGGGCAGCTCCGGACAGGCTGATGCTCTGTCGCACAGTGACCAAACCTCTCTCTCAAGTTCAAACCTTGTCCCATATCAGTACCGAATGGAGGACCCGGGGTCTTCCTCTGGAGTACGAATAAAGACAGAGAGAGGATGAAGGTCAAATGAAGTCCTGAGTGTGATGCTTTCCTTTGTGTACCTGAACAATATGTTTACGTGTACCTCTGTTCTAGGGAAGTCATGCCAGCTGCGGTTTCTGATGTTGGGAGGAGTGATGTCAGGATTCTGTTTCCCCAGCAACCATTGGGACCACACACTCTGGTGGCTGGGCTTAAGGATGGTAATGCCAAACTCATCTGAAGCAATCACAAACAGTTGATATTATTTTCTGGAGACTGAGATCCCTTTTATTCTTCTTCTGATAGATTATGGAATAAAAAAAAAAGTTCTCAATTCAACAGTCTGTTAATGAACTGCATATTACAGAAAATTGGTTTGATCAAATAATGAAACTATTGTAACTGAACCAGCCTCTGTAAAATTCAATTTCAGAAGTAATAGGTTTCCTGATTTTATTTTCAGACAGTGAACAAGGCACCTTGTGTGTCTGGCAGGGGTTCCTTTAAGACTGCTATAACGGGGTCAGTGTATGCCTGGCAGAGCAGCTCGTCTACAGTTTGAGAGCTCAGTATTTCAGTACCTGAGCCGTCCTCATGCACCAGGAACAGCCTGAAACACAAGATGTTTTCTTAGAGAAGAAATACAGCTCATACCTATTTAGCTTGGTGAGACTTCCCTTTGCCTTATTTAACAAAACCAATCAGTCATGACGCCTGCATGTCATGAGAGTCATTTTAAGCTGCGACCAGCAGCTCTTGGTTGGTCCACAAAAATTCTCCACTACCTGTCGACCACAGTTTTCAACCTCAGAGGATGAAATCTGACATTAAAGTCAAGTGTGTGTGAGAAGGTGTGCGTCTGTTTTCATGCCTACTGGCTAAAAGGAGACATGGCAATGGGAGTGGCCTATTTAAAAAAGGCATGTCACTTCCAAATGGACTCACAGACTTGCACAAGATATAGTAAAAACGTTGGTCATGGGCCAAAGGACGGCTGTTTAACTGTTCAGGCCAACTGGCAAAAAGGGGGCGTGGCAGTGGGAGTGTCCTGTGACAAAAAGGCGAGTGACTTCTAAACAGATTCTTGTAACGTAGATAAACTTTGTAGAAACACACACACACACACACACTTTCACTGCTAATGGCTTGTCCCGCCCCTACACTTTAGCCACACCCCCTTTCATAACTCATTAATCGTCAGCTGCTGGTTGCAGGTATTGCAAATTCCTGCATGTTAACAGCTGATTATCTGCAAACATGTTACAAAGAGAATATGCTTTAATGCATTGTATTAAGACACTAATGCAACAAAATATGTGTGTGGGCCCACCTGGGACAGTGTCCTCTGTGTTTCACGTTAATCCGAGCCTTTTCTCTCTCAGTCTCCTCCTCTACCTCTTCCTCAGCGTGTTTCAGTGTGTTCGGAGCAGGGCTGACGTTCAACACTGATAGCTGCCCATCTTCCATCACCTGCATCACACACACAAAGCTCAAGAAATTAACTCAGAGAGGGAGATTCATTTGTGAGGCAGGGGTTGCTTTAATTACTCAAATGATTGATTTATTGCCGAAGGATTTGAGAACAGATGTCTAATAATTAAACGTGCACAACAGGCTGTCTAAGCATTATCAGTGTCCTTGAATTAGTGATTTAACTTGCGAAAAAAGAGACTAAACTTAATGAGACATTAACCTTGTAACAGACCAGGGATTATAAAAGGATTGGCCATTATGATGGAGGTAGTGAAGCAAAGGGAAAAGTCCCAGCAATCTAATTTGCTGAAATTAATGCTCAGTGTAGTATTCGAGATGGATTCTGATGGATTTCAGTCATATAGTATATGATTGTTTCTAAACCTGTGCTGCAATAAAATTTTGGGGGGGTCCTTGCTTTAGTTATTTCTGTATTTTTCTAGAATAGATGTTGCTTTGAGACTGTGACGGTCTATAAATCCTCGCTGACCCTTCTTCCTATGATCCAGGTAACTGACCTGGAAGTGGTTTCCATCTGGATCAGTGACATCACAGGCCACTTTGTCCGTGTGACTCATGACGTAGCTGCCGGGTGGGTTTGCAGGACTCCCACTTTTTGGACTGGGGGTCACAAGTGGGTCAGATGAGTACACACACTTTCCATCACTTTGGATCTGCAGGAAACCCACAGTGGATGGGAACACCTTGGATGCACAAGTGCACACACACACACACACACACACACACAAAAACATGTCGATGAATACACATGTAAATGTAAATTTGTCTATTATTTTGGTGCAAAAATCTAAGTTTGGTGACATACCAGGACTGTCTGTACTTAAATAAATGAAAACTCTTTCCTTCATGATTTTTTTCAAACATAACATACACGAACAGAAATATTTGCAAGACTTTACGTTCGCATAATACCTCCAAACACTGACGTTATATTTGCTGTAGCCCACCCACCTGATAGGCTCCTCGGTTGTCCCCAGTGATGACGGTCCCATCGGCTAAAAAGACTTGAGCCATGTGTCGTTCTGGGTACATAACCACAGTGGCGCAGCCCTCCTTCTCCACCAACAGCACCCGCTCTTTGGTAGACACACTCCCCTTATCACTCTCACATGCACCTCTCTCCACATTCTCACCCACAAACACGCTCTCCTCACCATTCTTGTACACACTACTTTCTCTTTCATTGCTCACACGCACACACTCACTCAATTTTGCACAAGCGTGTCCAGCTTCCTCCTTGTTGTTGCACACTTTCCCTGTGCTGTCCCTCCTCATCTCTCCTGCCGTGTCACTTGTACCCTGGATGTGCATGGTGTCATTTAATCTGTCCATGCAGCGTGTGACACACACACACTCTGTGCAGCTGCATGTGCATTGGGAGGTTGATTTAACGGTCACACTCTCGGGCTGCTCTCCTGGAAAGTTAGCAGACACAGGGACTCCAGTCAGATGCAAAAAGTAAAAAAACAATACAAAACCTAACGTGAAGATCAAGTGAGTGTTTGTTTATAAGCTTGTGTGTTGTGTGTTGTAGTCTGTGGCTACATCTCAACATGTGCAGAGCGGATGTGTCTTTACCACAGTGTGTATTCAGTGTATGCTGCTCACCCGTGTGCCCCGGTGTGTGTTTCAGTGTCTGCGGTGGTTTGTCTTTGTAAAGACTCGTGATCCTTGTTCCATCTGTGTGTTCAACGATTAGAGATCCGTCTGGGTTCTGGACA
>JAQLOL010000016.1:6820033-6834703 GCA_029783665.1 Naso thynnoides | reverse complement strand
CAGAAACCACCAGATCCTCCCGGCTCAGCATCACCTGACACAACAACACATGCCAAGCTAAAAAGATTACTGTCAATAAACAAAAAGCATCTTCAGAATGGGGACAAATTTCTTATTTTTTAGACTCAGTCACAGATCCCTAACATACAAATTTTACTGTCCAATTACTTTTGCAAACTTGAAAACAACTTGAAAACAACTGGTGATGCAGCACTCTTACCTCATGGGTGAAGGGGTCAGTAGACTTGAAGGTGAGAAGAGGCGTGGTGGGTCGGAATTCGTGCGTAGTGCAGATGCGCGCTCCAGATGGATTCGTTGTTAACCAACAACTTCTCTGAGCATCAGCCTCCTTTTCTGAGCTCTGCTCTGTACACACACACATAAAACATACAACTTTACACATACAAAATGCTTGTTCGCCCAGAAGTGGGCCCATCATGTTCATCATAAGAGGGAGGAAACACTGTTTTGCTTTTAGCGTTTTTGCTCTCTAACCTTTCTTGTTGTCCCAAGTTTCTTGAGAGGTGTTTTCCTTCTCAACCTCAGAGGCAGGAAAACACGCCGGACCAGAATCCTTGCTGAAACTCACCGAGCCATCCGCAAACAGAACCTGTAACCCACATTTACATTTTGATCAAGAGGTCTTGATCGGCTCTGCCTTTACAACAAACCAGTGTCACATCTGCTAGGATGCGCGCCTCCGCATGGGAGTATGTGAATCCAGGGCCCACCTCTGTGCATCCGTCTCTCATGTATCGGATCACTGCCCCCTGGCTGGTGACACTGCGGGATAGTTCTTTGGAGAGAGAAAGGTCTTTAAGCTGACCCACCCCTCCCTTGCCATGCAGAGGAAAGCTCTGTTTCACCAACATTACCTGCTCCTCTGAGGACACACAGACACACATTTGATGTAATAAGTATCTGATGAACAGATTTGACGCAATAAATATCTGATGAACAGATGTTGATATATAGTTGTGGAATATTATGCTCAAATTTTCAACAGCGTTTATTCGTTGAGACAAATTTTTTCCTGTCTGCAGCTCACATCAAACAAAGGGGCAAGATCCTCTTGTGCCACAAGTGTGTAAGAATGAGTAAAACAATTCTTAAAAGGGCAAACACACCAGTGCATGAATATGCACATACATTCGAAAAAAAGATTCATTGCTAACCTGGTGTATCCTCTCGCAGAAATTGAAGCAGCAGGCCGTTCGGAACTGACAGGTTCAGGCTGTTGAATGGACTTGATGGCAAAGCTGGCTGGCTGTCACACACCTTCACCTACATACCATTATACATACAAAATAATCATACACATACAGTAAGGGCAAACTGAGAGCAACTGAACAACGTGTCACATGCTTACATTTTCTGTGTGTGGCCTGAATAAACACTTAAATTATTTTCAGTATCTATGTGACACCTGGGAGTCTGGAGATCTGGTGTGGATGGACGGCCCGTGTGTCACAGAGAGAACTGGATCCAGGTCTGTCCCCTTAGAGCGGTGGGTGGAGGAAGGGGAAGGGATGGGGGCACAGGTGGACGTCTCTGGAGCAGTTCCTTCTGTTTCAAGGGGACTCACTAGAATGTCACCAGACAGGAACACAGTTAATACTGCCAGCAATGTAAAGAAACTTTAACATTTCTGACTTCAAACAGAAAACTAAAAATATATGGAGGACTGAGATTACGGACCAGTCTGTGAGCATCTTTCACATGTTTCTGTAAAGACTGAAACATTAAAATACAAACACACAAGGCTGAAAGTTGAATGTGTTTTAAGTGCAACACCTGTGTGTTCTCCACTGGGACCATAGACACTGTACGAGAGGTGGATTCCACTGTCTAACACTGCTGAGAGGGAACCCTGCTTCACTCTTTTCACAGGCTCTGACACTGAAAAAAACAGAAACACACACAGAAGCACTCACTCGGTCATTTTGTTCAACAGTATTTTCCACTTTTTGGAAGGACATGTAAAAATTATCCTAAAATGGCAAAACAAGCCTTCTGCTTCTGCTTAATGTCTTTATTACGATCAGCATCTTTGCGTCTTTACCTTTAAAATCGTCTTTTATGTCATCAGTCGCTTGGGACTGACGGAGAGGTTCTTCTGGATCAACGACAACTTGGTTGATGTGCGTGTAGAAATGATGCCCATCCTTCTTCACTGCCACTTTCACCAGGCTGGAACCTGGAGGGGAAACAGTGAAAAATGTCTGGATGCGCCTGTCACCATCGCTTGGTAGCAGAGAAAAATAGCTGAGTTCCACTTTGCTTGTCACTAACAAAGACTGACTTTCCCAATTACACAGAAGAGCTTGAAAAAACGTTAGTGTTTGGTTAGTTATGCATCTTTAGCGCAACGCCATGTGGCTGCTAAAGGTTGAGCTGTCAGCTGGAGAAGTTTCCAAGAGAAGAGCGGGCTTGGTCTTGTCTGGGTGTAAGCACTTTTGTTGTGCTTTAGTGGTTCGTGCAAATCTGAAACACTCTCCACAACCTGAACTTTGTCGCAATACCTTCAACGTAGCTGACATTCTCCACAGTGATTTGTCCTCCGTCTGAAGGGAAAAGGTGCTGGAGTCGTCCAGATACATGGATCAACTTTCCATCCATGCTGTAGCCTGTGAAACCCTACACAGCGCGCGCACACACACACACACACAGTGATTTGTTATGTGTAAGCAGACAGAAAGTACCATCTGTTATTTATGTTCTGCTGTTTATTTTCTGTCGCAGACATAAACACTTAATGAGTGTGTGTCCTTACACTGCAGGGTTCCTCTATTGAATGCACTTCTTCTTTTTCCACCAAAGGGGGCGCTGTGTTTGTAACTGGCTCTTTTGGAGTCTTTGCTGAGCTGCCTGCTGCCTCTGTGCTGCCTTTTTTGCCACTAGTCAGAGTTTTACTTCTTTTGTTGTTTTTGGATCTCGCCTCCTGCTGCTGCTTGCCTTTCTGTGTGTTCTCCTTCTTTGATTTCTTGGCCATCTCTTCCTCCTTTTGCTGCTCCTGCTCCACCTTCCAGGCCTGTAATACATGCACTCTGATATAATTTGATATGATCACGATTGCAAATGTCTCCTGATGAAACTCCTCTTGTGTCATTGCAATTTATTTAAACGCTGGGTTGTTGTGTGTTGCATTGTTTTGGAAATGGAAAGAATGATTACGTTTTGCAAGCATTTAACGGTTTGCTGTATAAATTGCGATTTGATATGAGATTAAATACCAACTGACAACACACAGAGGACTCAGTGATTTAGTGAGTAACACGTTTAAAAAGCAAAAACAGAGCCAGCTGCAACATTGAATGCTCATCTGTCAGCTGGTACTGACTTTGAGGGAGCCTTTTCTGATGACAGGCTCCAAAGTGTCCTTGTCCTCCTCGTCTACGGAATCTGTAGCCTTTTCATCTATTCCAATAAAAAAAACAAATATTGTGTTTGTGTACTGTTAAGCAAAGTCTCATCACCAGAAATTCATGTTGACAAGCTACAGTACCTTCTGGAGACTCAGAGGGGCCGAGATTTTTTAGCTGTATTGCCTCTCTCTTTAATTACTCTTCTTTTGTCCAGTCTGAAATTGTATCTGCCACGTGCTCCAAGTACTTCCTGTCAAAACAATGACAATGGAGTATTTAAGCCCATGTAACACTCCAAATATGCACTTGTTTACTACTTAAGGTGATCTAGTCTACAGATTTTGACACCGAAAAGGTTCATATTGTATAATTCTAATACTATGTTTATGAGAAGTTTAATTGTTTGCGTTCTCTTATGGCAAAAAATACATTACTATTCATGTCCTGTGGGAGGGAAACTTCGGAAGATGTGAACTTGCGCTTTGACCTGAACTTGACATCAGTGTGTAGGGCTACATCCCAGAACTCTTTGCACTGGCGATAAGGGGTCATCGGATTGTGACAGAAAATGTACAGGATGTTGTTAAGGCTTCCTCTGAAAGTGTCCAAGCAGCGGTATTCCTCTGAGGCTAACTGGAGTACCTGAAGATAAGGAAAATCCCAAATTTACAAGAAGGATTGTAAACGTAACAACTAAATGAAAAAGTTTCAGTCCAAAAATGCCATTCTTTCTAGCTGGAATATATTTTTCATGGTGTTTGTTTGTTCCACGGTTTGCACTAAACTCTCCCTGCCTTAAAGGCCTCCTTGCAAAGCATCAGCATTTAATTTGAAGTAACTGCAGTATTTCTAATCTGATAGCAATGGTGTAGGTTCTTCATACATTAGATTACGCTTTGACACAACTAGGATTTCTAACAGTAGATATAAGGTTGCAGACACACACTGTAAGTTAAACTTTTTCCTCATAGTGACACAGAAAAGACATATAAGAAGGGTCACCTGAGGGAAGACAGATGCACTGTGGTGCTCGGCGTGGTGCCAGTCAAACAGGGATCTCATCCTACAGCTCTGAAAGTCAGGTAAGTCCAGCTGGCTGCTCACTTTCCCACTGATTTGCTGGGGAAAAAACAACAACATGCAACATCATAAAACAAAATATCTTGACATAATTGCATTATGTTGTTGTAGCATCCAAAAAATGTGAGGAGCTATAAGAAGAAGAACACAGAAATAATACCTTTGCATCATCAGGATCTTCAGTCAGAAACACGGGACCTAGAGTTATGTTAAATTATGAGTTATAGCACTAAAACATATACAATTGGGAGATGTTACACTAGACAGGTTTCCTAAGTCAGCTGTGCCTTCTAATACTCAACATGCATTATTACAGTCATTGGGTTAACCAATATATAGTGCAGACCTTTTGTCTGTAAGCCATTAAGCAGGTGTTTAGCGAAGGAAAGAGGGTCGTCCCAGGGGATTATTGTGGGTGTCTGTTGATGTGCTGGTTCCAGTGTTCCCAGTGGTCCAGCATCAGTCAGTAGTACACCATTCTGGTCCAGCTTGGTCAGTGGCATACTCTCAAACACACTCTGATGAAACAAACGCTCCACCTCCAGCCATGACACAACATCTGTGGGTTATCACAACAACAACAACAACAAAAAAAAAGAAAAAATATCATTTCGAAGTTGATGAATCAAAAGCTGTAACCAACTTCTAACTTTAAGTATTTTCCTATTGGATCAATACGAGTCTGAGAGAGAGCTAAAGGTGTGGGCGTCTCTGGAAGGTGACTGGTTTCTCTCACCATCTGTGCAGTAGTGTCTGAGCTGCTGTTTGACTGCCATCCAGCAGGACTTGCTGTTTCTCTGCCGAGCTACAGAGTGGATAAGCTCCCACCCTGGAGAGAACTTCATCATGGACAACTCCACCTCTGCTGGGTCAAAACCCTGAGCTGCCTAAGAGAGACGCACACACAGTTATATGAACCCATTTCGGGCCCTAAGATAAAAATAAGAAAAGAACAAGGAGCCAAGATTACATAAACTCAACAACTTCTTCAGTATTCAGTTGCATTTAAATATACATAGACAATACAAACATAAAAATACACGGAAGTGCAAACCTAAAAAGAAAAAGTCTACTTGCAGTGAAATCCCTGAGGCGCAGTGCCCTCTCATCATGGTGTCTGATAACCAGAGGCTTCTCAGACTTCTTCTGAGTCTCCACCTCTCCAAACTCCTCCATCAGCCTCTAACAAAGAGACAACAGAAGAGTATTTCATTCTGTGCAGTGTGTCTGAAATTTGTGGCATCACTGCAGAAGCCTTCAGTTCACAAACATCATACCTGGGTTGGGAGGCCAAAGATGAACAGGAAAAAAAAAAAAAAAAAATAATTAAATTAAATCTCTGTAACTCCAGTTGACTGGCTCAGAGAAATCAGTGGTACATATAAGCTGATGGTTGATTAACACAGATTTTCTCATTTTTGTGCCACTTTGCTGCACAGTGTGCACCTACTATCTGCTTGCATGGCAACTTTTCTCTACTGTGGTTATAGCACCATCTGCTGGACTTACACTGTATGTGTTTGTGACTGAGGTACATGCTGCAACAAATGAAATCTATGGTTTGTTATATTTCTTGCTCAGTTAAAATGATATCATTTAAAAATGACAAAAAAATACACAACTTACTATTACACAATTTTTTCAAAAACAAAATTCAAAAAGGAAAGACAGATGAGACTGAAATCCACCCATGTGCTTTCCCTCGGCTCAAGAACACAAGTCTCCCTTCCCCCATCACGGCACGCCTGAGCCCTCCCCTCTCCCCTCTCCCACCCTTCTCCCTGTGTGCTACGGCGACAGCACTCTCAACAAAACAATGCAACTGGTTGGGATTGACTATTGTGTTTTAAGAGCAATAATCCCCGTTCATAGTGATAAAAGACAACCATTTCCTCCCTGAGCGCCACAGACACCTTCTGATCGTATACAAGAGCGAGGAAAAAAAAAAAAAGCTGAACTGCATTGGCCGGGAATCGAACCCGGGCCTCCCGCGTGGCAGGCGAGAATTCTACCACTGAACCACCAATGCTGCACATACCTAAAAAAGGTCCATTACGTATTTTTTCTTTGCAAAAACAATACCAATGATAGGAAGCAAATGCTTTATATCTGTATGTCTCCAATGCCCACTGACTACTATACGCACAGCACAAGCAAGACTGTGTTTTAATCAAGTTATGTGCGTGTTTACATGTATGGCCACCATACCTTAACGTCCTCTTCATTCTGCGTTTTTGTCAGCAAGCTGTTTAACATGTTGTCTCTCTCCTCTTTTGTGTGTACCAAAGGCAGGAAGCTTTGGAGCACAATGCTGATCAGCTGATGGTCTAAACCTGAAACACTGTGAGGTTTGGGCTCCTCTGGAACTTGGGAAGAGGTGGATGGAGACTGCTCCGCTGAAACAACCACCTAAACACACAGACGCACAGATACAGCAAAAGAGGAAGGCAGTACTACACAGTATTTTAAAGTATGAAATCCTCTACTGTATCAGTTTTAATGCCAGTAGAAATAGAGCAAATTTCCACTACACCCCGTTTATTGCATCTGTTTTAAAACACTTATCTGTTGACTCCATTTATCACAAATGACTGCTGTCATACACAGATAATGAGGGGCACAGGATAATGGACAAGCACAGCCACACGGCCAACCACACTCAAAATAAACACACAGACCTGTTCCAGCATACAGTGCAAGATCAGAGGCACAGAGCAGGCTTCAGGGGGAACCAGGTCAAGTAGGCTGCCATAGTAACGCATGTCGACATGGGCAGAGAGAGGACGCTGCTCAGTCTCTGTCCACAAAGAAGACAGGTCAGAGAATAAAGTAGGTCAGTTTGTCATTCAATCCTAAATTTGAATCCAAGCACACACACAAGGACTTGCCACCTCGCTCTGGTGGGATTTCCTCATGCGCTGACTTCTTCTTGGAGCGTGGAGTCACGGGGAGGGGAGTCTGCTCAACCTGGCGCATGAAAAACACCAAATTATGGCGTTTTTACATCATATTTGAACTTCACACCCAACAGTCAGCTACTACATTTTTGTTTAAAGTGGAATTCACACTATTCTTTGGTGTCAGCAGATGAAAGTAGGACAGCTCATGATACTCCACACTGTATGAAAAATAATACACTTGGCAATAATTGAAAGCACAAATCACTATGACGGTCAGGGTGAATGGAGCTGCTATATCCAAATCTATTTAACAGATGTTTCTCTTGCTATTGCCGCCAGCTTGAAAGGTAAGATAAGTCGACTTTTAAGGGGAAGACTGACATATTTCAGTACCTCAGTCTTTAAATAAATATCTTCTCTGTGTAAAAAACATGAATTTGAGTTTAGTTCAAGTCATTTTCAGGCCTAAAAAATAACACTTCACTAGTTCTGGCTTGTCAGTGTTACTCCCCACAGTGAAGGATAATGCACTGAGGCTCACAGCAAAGGGTTAAGTAATCTAATCCTTCCCCCACAGAGTGTGTAGCAGAGTGGCGCAGCGGAAGCGTGCTGGGCCCATAACCCAGAGGTCGATGGATCGAAACCATCCTCTGCTATGTTTTTGTCTTGTTTTTATTTTTCATAAGCTTTATCAACATAAATACAAGACAACTCACTGAGAAGAACCGGAACAGAAAAGTACTTATCAATTAAAATAATCCTTAGTTGTAGACATACTGTGTACTTGTACTGAGTGACAACTGTGAACATGTGTATACGTTTACCTCTGCAGGCTGAGGATCCATCCCAACAACAGAGGGGACACTGATTAGTCTGATGTTGTTTAGGTAATGTTGATGTTGCCTGCGCCAATCCAGACAGTCATAGATGAGATGGGCCACACCCTCAAAGATATGGCTTCCTATCTGTAGCTGGAAACACAGTTCACAAAAACAAACACACACAGAGAAAGATTTAAACTCCACATCAAGTTACAGGCAGTGTGAAGGTGACTGGGAAGCAAACATTCCAAGGCAGAGACAGTGAAAGGACACACAGAGGAGCTGAAGAAAAATCAGAACAAGACTGACCAAAGACCCCAGACAAAAACGAGAGCCTGAAATATTTTATACAAAAATATCAACAATAACTGCAGATCTTTCAAGCACATATCTGTTCAGCCCTGCTCACCTCCGCCTCAGGGTCCTGCGTGTGGAAGGGAGGTGAGAGATCTGGGACGGCGTAGCTGAGCTCAACCACATCATGGAGCTTGGACTGTGGTGGTCCGCTCTCTAAAACTGCCCTCAGACCCGACCAGAAAAGATCCAACTTCCTGGCTTGCACAGCCAGGTCTGCACACCCATGATCCTCTGCTTCCGGTGCACAGAGGAAATGATGATGTAGTGAAGGAAAAGAACATAAAATAAAAAAAAAAATAAGGGCATACCAGTAAATATTATGTAGTTCTGATATTTAATCAAATCTATGAAGCAGCAATGCATATTGTATACTGGACAGTTACCTGCATCCACAGCTGGAGACGCTCTCAGACTCTGCTCATTGCACTCATAGGTGTGTAGTTCCTGCCGCCCCTCAGAATTGTGTGTGTGTTCAGACCACAGTTTGATGACATTGGCTACATGTACACCAATGGCATCGAGCGCCGCAATCAAGTGGGGCTGGTAGAAACCCAGCATCAGGATGTAGTGTTGAGGACCGTCCTCTGGTTCGTCATCTATGCCCAAACACACAAAACACACAGAGTGAATTAATCCATCACTAAGTCACAGGCACAGACACACTACCATTCTAAACACACAATATAGATGAAGGTGGCAGTCAAACATATTGTGGCTGTACAGTCATTTTCTTCACTATTTTAGCTTTTTAAATTTAGTAAAAAGTTTATACCTATGAAGTTTGGTGGCTCAACATCATCCCTGCGTTTGAGCTTGGTCTTCTTCTCCTTAGAAGGTTCCTCGCATGACGACTGATTCTTGTTCTTTTTGTCAGTGACCTTGGTCCCTTTGTTCTTGCTGGCCGGAGGGGGAGCCTCCTTTCCCTTCTCCTCCCCAGCCTTAAACATATGTGGACAAAAATCAAACACACACACACACAAAAGAAAAAGAAAAGAAGCTCAGCATTAGTCATTTACTCTTCTCAACTCTTTAATGTCACATTGGCGTGATTTAACTACGATGTAACTCAAAACCCAGTGAACAACCACCCTAGTTCAACACTGTTACTAATTTATAACAAGTAACACATAAATTAACATACATGGAGAAAACTCACCAGCTCTGCTTCCCTCCTCTGCTGATCATCGACTTTGATCTGCAGCAGCTGAAACTTAACTATTTTTGCCATCAGGTCACAGGGAATCTCCTTTCCTGCATCCAACAGCACTTTAGCCGACTCCGTAACCTTCACAACACAAACACAGAAAACAGAGACAGAAGAAAGAAACACACATGCACAAACACAGAGAATAAAGTTCAAAAAAACACAAGGATTTTTTTTTTTTGACACACACTGACAGACAACATACTGTATTTAACTGATGTTGTTTAATCATTAATCAATCTTAAACATCCCAAGCCTACCTCATAGCACATGGGGACATCATCAGGCTTTTTGGCTTTAGGATTGCCCAGTTCATGGATCTGTAATAAAATTTGACATAATACAAGGTATTTACTTATTAAATTAGTCATTAGTGCTGTTTTAAAGCAGTGAGAAGGGCAGCCTAAGTTGAAAAACATTAAATTAGATTTGAGATCTAAGAGAAACAAATAATTGTGGCTAAAAGCACAGAGATGTTTGGATTGTCACGACAACAATGAGTTCCCACATTTGGACTGCAGGTGAAGAAAATGTGACAAATTTCACATGTCAGTGATATTAAACACACAAAACTTTAAAAAATGAGAAACCTACATTAACACAAGAGGTTTCGAGTGATAACAACCACACGACAGAGCAAAGTTTTGTTGTATGACTTGCTAACACACATTTGTTTTTATTTTGTTTAGCAACAGTTTGACAACTGCAGCGACCAAGAAAAATATTATACAAAAAAGAGCTCGACAACCCAGAAGGGATACCATTACAATAAATGAAAAAGAACTTGAATCAAGCTAATACCTTAGCCAATGTGCTGTCCCAGGTCAACAGGGTGAAAAGTTTCCGCAGCGGTTGTTTGGCGGCCAAAGCCAAAGTCCGGATCCGCTCCTCATCCTCTGGACTTCGACCGACCACCAAAGACACACAGGCCCGCCATGACTCCTGGGGAGTCCGTTAGAATAACATGCTAATACACGTTAACACAACACAGACGAAACATCCACCTTCACTGCCACCAATTACACTAATTTCCCACCATGCCACTGACAGGTACATTTGTGCGGACTTCACAAACGCTCCAGGGAAGCCGCACACCAAATGACTTCTACTGATAGAGAAAAGCTAAACATTACTGAGAGAAACACTATTAAAATGTCTGAGTGTGAAAAACAAGCAACGACAAGGCACAATTTAGCAAGTTTTACTTGGGAGCGTCGAGCGTTAAGATGCCAAACAACAAATAACCAAGACATTTCCTGTTTGAATGTCTCCCCTTCAAAGTAAGAGCTCAAAAGTTTCAAGTTGTCACTGCTAATTTTTTAAAACACCTAATTATCGCGACAAATGACACAGGAAGTATATTTCCGGCGACACATTTCTACCCAGTTTTGGTAGTTTAGCGTTAACGTTTCTGAAATTGTCTCGAAGTACAGTTTTAAATCTTACCTCACCTCTACCAATGTAATAAATAAACATAAAAAAATATCGCGCACGACCCGCGTAAACTACGCACTGTACGTTAGCTAACAGGTAAGTTTACGTCACCTACAGAGTACTTGTAAACTTTGGCTAACCTCTATTTGTTGGCAACGGATTCTAAGAGGTCTGCAAGTTTTTCCTTGTCATAAAAAAGAAGAGATTTTGAACACACATTAAGTTAAATAAATAAAAAAACAAACAAAAAGACACAAACATCTTAAGAAAGATGCGAACCTCTTCAAACTGTGCTCCGGTGAGGCAAGCCTCCCAGTTTTTGTTGGCAGCTGCAGCGCCGGCAGCAGTGGACTTCTTGGCGGAGCCTTTTTTAACCGTCTTTGGTGGCATTTCCGGTCATTGACTGTATTTACATTGAGAGAGAGCTGAACACTGGATATAGTCTTAGAAAAATATATAGCCCATAAAGCGCTAAACCCCTGCAAGTTAGTTAACTGCAACTTTGCCCATCAGCTTCGCCTGTTGCTTGTGTTGCCCTGGCAACCACACGGACACTACGGCTCTTCCTGTAAACTTTCAAAACAAAAGCATGATGTGCCACACGTTTCGGTTTTTAATTTGCTGAAAAAAGTGCTCATAGTTATTAAATTAAAAAAGTAAAACACATATGATGCAGCAAAGATTCTTTATATTTCTGGTACAGAATATCATCTGTCGACCGTTATTTCATATTTTTTTTCGACGGAAATATTTTAAGCAACTGCTGTGCCAAATACTGTTGTATTGTTATTATCCCCTTTGTCCACTAGATGGCAGTGAAATCTTGTGGCTGTGAGACACCGAACCCTTACGAGCAGAAGCATGAATTCCCAAATGAAGGTAACAATTCATCAAGGATCAAATGTTGATCATAGATCAAATGTATTACTTAGTAACGCATGACTTAGTAACGCTTTACTGTAATTTTATTACTTTTCCAGTAACTAGTAAAGTGAGGAGTTACAATAGCCAAAAGAGTAATTAAATTACAGTTACTTATCTCAGTAGCTTTACTGCATTACTAGAAAGGGTCCTACATGCTGGCACTGGCTAGACTCCTAAACTCGGACAAAAATGGGAGCAGGCAAAACAGGTTGTGCGTCACTTTTTTTAGGAAGTTGGTTGGGTTGCAAAAGTAATGTAGTAAAGTAACTAGTAATGTGACTAATTACTTTTGATACGAAGTATTAAGTAAATGTATTACTTTAATAAGGAGTAATCGGTAATAAGTAACTTGTTACTGTTTCACATTAACTTGCCCAGTGCTGCATTTGATACAATATTTCATAATTATATAGATTACATTCGTCTGTAAATTTTTAAACAGTAGTGCAGCAAATGTGGCATCCATGTATTAAACAGGGAATCCAACATTCATAGGCCTTTGTATAAACAAACTCAACTTATAGGTTAAATGACAGTAATAAGCAGTAATAGGCTACTACTCAATCCAGAGCTGAATGAAAACTGACATTAACTGTCATTTAAGAGACAGATTGTTTGATTTCAGTACTACAATCAGTAAAAATGACCCAGAGCATCATGTAAATTATGATCTGGAACACATAAACTTCAGTGTAATTTTATCTGTGTAATGAATGATGGATAAAACCAGATGATCCCAGGAACAAAAGTGAGATCAAAGCACAGCAACACCAATAAGATGACTGCCTAATTTCACTTTGATACTGTATATTGTATGAAACTTGAGTATAATATTAATCTATTATGAGCCATAATTATGGTAAAGGAGATATAACTGTGAACAGTGTTCATGTAAATGATGGGAGATTTGGAATGCAAATTCGTGGAATACTGACATAGAATAGATATAAAGATACTGCATTAAATTAATGATAATGAAATCTGAAGTGTGAAAGGGGTCGTGGCCACTTCAACACTCCTACACTCTCACAGACAATAAAAGGAGCTACGGCATACCTTAAAAATGCAAATTTATATTCAGATTTTTTTTAGATATGCAATTACAAGAAGAATATCAAGGATGTCTAAAGTGAAGTGGTGGAATAAGCATTGCAAATTGTTATTTTTGGTAAATAAAACACATTCTTCTTTTTCTCTCATGCCCTTCTTGTACTCAATTTGTCCTACAGTTTTTAGTCTCTAATGAACTACCTAGGACTCCACAGATTTGTTAAAATTTTGTGGGGAAGACAGTTTTGTCAATGCATTTTGACATTTTACTGAAAAAGAATAAGCAAGAAAAAGATGGTCAATGATCCTGAAGCAGTTCCTGTTGTACTCTGAGTTTCTGTGCAGCACAGCTGAAATTTCAAGAGAAGTCATTTGCAAGATTGACCGACAGATGCTGCTTATTCTGTGTTTTCCTGTGGGATTTGTCTTTGCACCTCAGTTTTACATAATAAATTTTTCTTTGCATGATAGGAGCTTAAATGAAGTGCGCGGAGCAACACAGTGTCAGTGAGGTTAAATGACTATAAATATACTGTACATATACTGAACTGCTACGTAAACAGCGACTCATTGACACTGAATTCATGAAACAATTCTTGCCTCATTCATCAGAGCTTCTTACAAAAGACTTTGTGCACCACATCTCTGCTCCGAAGCCCAAGTTTGGCACAGATTTCCAATCAACCCTACTGAAGCAGCGTTGTTAATGTAAGGGGCCATTGTGATGAAAGTGATTTCACCCAGGCAACAACCTACTTCCAGCAGCTCCCGAAAGGTCAAAAGCGAGACAACGCCCACTTGTTAGATGCCAGAAAAACCCATGTTTGAAGCCAGCAGTGCATTAGTTATGGAGGAGTTGTCAGCCTCAGACCATCCACAGGCAGCGTCCTTCGAAGGTCACATGCTGGCCAGATAAACAGAGTAGTGACACTTAAATAACACTCCATCCACGCTGCTGCAAATAGCATAGCAACATCTCAAAATATCAATATTTTTTTAGGAATACATCATGTGTCTGTAAGAGCTATTTCGTTTCATTCAACAACAGTTGTAATGGTTTATTTAAGAACCATATCCACTTGCTTCTTAGTTACTCAATATTTTTTCTCAGGCACATTATTCTAAAATGTAAGTGGGCCACTGAAATTAAATAATAAGACACCATGTTCCTGGAGTGGCACTGCATGTACCTCACAGTGTGTTATGCTCAGGACCTCCAGGTATTTATGACCACGCGCAGCAATGATTAAGTCATGTGCTCACAAATGCTGTTCTTAGATAATAGGTAGTCAGCCTTCCATATGTCAAAATCAAACAACAGGAAAATAACACCATTTGAAGGTATTATATAACTGTTAATGGCAAGATGCTGTGAGGAAAAATACTGAGGGACCAGACAAATAGAGTCCAAGTAAAATAGAGACCTTGGCCATTTACAATTTCTGCTGACACCTTGTCAAGCTGTTGATTTATCTCTCTGACCATTTCTAAAGGCTTTTTTCTTGTGCCTCCACTGAACTACACTTTATTGAAAG
>JAQLOL010000016.1:6800480-6818627 GCA_029783665.1 Naso thynnoides | reverse complement strand
GTTCAGAGTCAATAGAAACAGCAGACAGGGATTATTGCTACATACCCTTACCTCATTATTTCATATTTTGGCATCATTTAAAATGGCAATCCAACTTTGTAACATCATTTACAGATTGAAAGAGACCGGAAAGCATTATATGGCCCCTTTAAATTTGGATTTTTGAACCATTTACCACCAGGCTGTTTCCTTCTGTCTCCTGTCTTACTAAGCTAAGCTAACCAGCTTCATCTTATAGGCCTATTTAATACATAGATCAATAAAAGTGTTAGAATCAAATAATGAAATGTTTTCTCAAATAGGCTACATGACTCAACACTTTATAGGCTATATATAAATAGCTAATAACATATGAATAACCTAAAGGAAATTCCTATTAGTCTCTTGCTAACATTGGTTGAGTTTAATATATTTTTTTCATCATAAATAATCAACAGGAATGTTAAATATGCTAGTCTAAAGTGTGGTGTTGTATACCACATATTCTTTGATATTCAGTACATCATAGCAGTATATTTATCAGAGGATATCCACAGATAGATGTTCACTGTTTTTTACACTGCCATGGTCTCAACAATGTACACTCGCTGACCCACATTAGCGCAGCAGGGGAGAAGGGTCAGGCGTGTGACACCAAGTAAATGATCACTGGTGCTTTGTCCCCTCACAATTGACAACGACGCATCTTGCACAAGATCATGTGCTTCTGCCATTAACCTACTGGAACTACGTCAGCCCGCTCCCTTGTTTGTGCATGAATGACGTGACCGTGTAATTGGTAAAACTTTAATGCAATCAACAAAAAGTAGTACACAATTAGCTTACTTACTTGAGCCTCAAACCATGCGTTTACAAAGATGAGAGGCAGAGGGCTGGAGGTCAGTAGCACAAATGACATTAAATGCCTCGCAAGAGTGTCACAATCTTCAGTTCATGAGTCTCATTTATATTGCTCGTTGACAGAGGCCCACATCACCATGGCGATGCCTCCATTAAGGACAGTGAGAGAAATGTCGCACAAACTTTGCAGGTTCACACACTGATGTGCTTATATAAACAGTTACAGCCAGCCAAGTGTACTACCTGCTGCTTATGTGCAACTTGACCAGATTATGTTTTTTATAGACCCATTGATGGAATCAATTAAATAATACTGGTGAGAATTAAGTGTTCACAAAGTGGGTTATTAGTTAGCATGTTGTGCAGAATAACCAACATACAATCACTATAAGGTTGTTTTAAAAGTGACTGCTGATTGCTTTCATGATGTCAGGCTGAAAATTCTTGTCTCATTCCAGCTGGAACCATGCATAATAAACACGTCACTCTCTTGTAGAGGTCTTGTTGTGCCTTTTCTGTTTAAAATGCCTCCATTGTCCCACTGTTGACTGTCCACTGCAGGCTTGCTCACAGCTCCAGAATATGCACAGTAACCTTCTGCAACTGCTGAACAGACAATGATTCCGACTCTGAACAAACTGCACTGAGCCAAAGTGAAACAGATTTAAATTTTTTATTGTCTACTAGACAAGAGCTAGCTTCCTTCAACAGGAAATTCAAAATGGCATTAAAAATGGTTGAGAATTCATCTAAAATTACAAGCTGGACCTCTGCACGTCCCGTTTACACGAAACAACAAAAAAGCTCTTACATTTTGCATGAACCATCCTTTTAATAATCAATAAAGGCTCTGCATTTCAAAGGTTTGTCTGGTGGGGAAGGGGTATAAAAATAAAAATGCAATGAAACATTTACACTTACACATAGCTGTGATGAAAAGAGAAAAAAATGTACATTTCTATGACATTTAAGGCATTGCTCAAGTGTGACAAGCACACACCATGACAGCAGCATCGTCACAGGACATTCAGTCATAAAAAAACATCGTCAGCCCTAAATACAGCATCACAAAGTTAGCTACATATGGCCCCCAAAGACAACATTTCAGTCTCAGCCTAGGTGTGATTACTGTTGCTGAACACATTCAGTGTATCTGGAAACGCGTAGATGCATCAACAAAGTGGCTAGTGTCTTTAACAAAAGTGCACCCACAATACGTCCCTCTCAAACATGGTTTTACATTCATCTGCAAAATGTGCTATTTAAAACTGTGTCTGAGCAACAAATGCTCTGATTAGGGGAAAAAAAAAATAAATCAAACACCGAGAGTATTACAATTTTCTTGATAAAAAAAATGCACTTTTAGAAACACTGAAACCAAACCCAGAACTATCTGGCTCACTTATGAATAAGCTTTAACCTTTACATCCTTAACTTCCAAACCGAACCGACTGGCTACCAGAATTGGAACTGACGAACTATATTGTACAAAACACTGTAGAAAATGTGACACCACTGGAGTGTCATTTACATCTGGGCAGAAGTGCATTTACCCACAGGAAACCTAATATCCCACTTTATTCCCTCCCACAGTTCAGCACTCCTCTATCACGGTACCAGCCGAGGAGGAGTACAGTTTTTTCTTTACCAGTCGGAAACCTGGACTCAGTTTAAGTGCGTGCCTAAATGTCGGGGCAAAGCAGGTTCCCATGAAAAAGAAGTCACGTAGGCTGGGCCAAGCGGTGCCATCCTGCTTGAAAACGAGAGTCAACTCAAATGTGGGCACCACGGTGGCATCGTACACGATGCGCTCCAGCCGCTTGCAGCCCTTGTCCAGCTCCAGGTGGACGTAGAGGACGCAGCCGCGCAGGCCGCAGGGCTCGCAAGACGCCAGCCGCAGGACTTCGCGAGCTATTCTCCGCGTGAGCTTCTCTGGTACCAGCACAGAGGAGCAGTGCAGCGTCGTCTTTTTGGCTCGAGACAGGCAGTTTTCGAACATCTTGGCCAGCTGCTGACAGGTTCTGTCCTCGGTGACATCTGCATTCCTCTGGGGCTCAGTCAGGCAGTGATCCCAGAAATCTAGTTCTATAGAAAAAAATACAAGTTCAACATTAAGGGACCAAATCAAAGTCAGGTCCCTGACTGCAGGAAAATAAATGGCTTTTTAAGGTGCAAACATGCACAAATATACATGAAGGGCTGTGTTAAGTTTGATCTGGCTTCAACTAGAAAAGAATAGGTGATTTAGGCAGTTGATCTCCTTTTGCATCCTCCGGTTGAGGTGCGTGGATATGACTCAACACTCACATGAGAAAAAGAAGGAAAAACATCACAGACAGACTGCTAAAACTGTCCCAAACTTCAAAATAGCATCAAGCTAATGACAGCATGGGTTTTGCAATACAATAATTTAGCTCTAACCAGGAAAAAGTCCTCTCTAATTTGCCATTTCATGCAGGTTGCTGCTGTGCAGACAGGCTGAAGGGATGACTTCATCCTCTGGTGACTTCCCTCTCGCCGTCCCCCCCTCCCCTCCACTGCTGCAGCCATGCACCACACAGAGATAAACAAGCACACAACTGGAAGTATCCAGCAGCTAGCAGGTTTTCTATACAGACAAAAACACGTAGAAAGAGCCAGCAAGCGTACCTTTCTCAATGCAAGCCTGGTCATATCTTCGGTCGACCAGTTCCGAGATACATTCGCTGCTTTTGGTCTTTAATGTGCTTGTAGCGACCATGGTGATAGTCTTTCTTCAGGAGTGGGCTGTTTTCCTGTGGTTTTAACAAACCTGCCTGAAAAACGACGTCAGAAGAAGACGGTTAATAAACGGGAGAGGCTTTCTTTTTAGCTAAATAGAGACAAGAACCTCGCATTAAAATATAAACACTTTAAATTATCGACATGCAGCCGTTAGCAAGACAAAGCTTCACGTATCCGCCCCCAACAGAAAAGAAGTTCAGCCACGCCACTTCAGCGGTTATTTTGTAGCTAGCTCGCTTGAGTTACTCACCTTAAATATTATTTAGTGCAAAATACTTCCGTTTAAACGGTTTCCCATAAATAAATTCACACGCTCACGCCGCTTCTCCCCTCACACTGACACACACACAGACGCACAAACACACTGCAGCAGCAGAAACTTCAGAGGAACATTTATACATTGTCCCTGCTCAGCTGACTCGAGGGCTTGACCAATCAGAGCGCGCCTCTCAACGTGCAACGCAGCTCTTTCCTGGTTGGCTGCCAGATGGTGTATAAAATAAAATAATTATCCAATACTTGGGGAGAATATTGCTGTTGCTACATGGGCGAGGTAAATAGTGCTGGCTTTGAAAAGGGGATTGTTTTCCCACCTCCACACGTTTTTTTTAAAAAACACATATTATTTATAATAATCACGTGATCAAAAACTAAACATAGAAAAGCAAACACAGTGTTAATACCAACCTTTGGTTTTGGATTTAAACGAAATACAGACCGACCAATGGCAGTTTAAATACTTAGGCCTGATGCACTTCCTCAGCTTCAGTAGTTTGTTATTTTATCCAATGATTTTTTTTTTTTTTAAATTTGATGGAGTGATTGCAGAAGAAACATGTAAACCCTGGACCTCTTTATCAATTTGTCTTTGTCTTTGTTTTGTTTTGTTTAGCAATTTTTAAAAATACAACATGCAACAATAATACAGATGCATTAAAAAGAGTTCCCATTCTTTGAACATAGAGTAAAAAAAAAGAAGAAGAAAGAAATAGTGTAAATGATGCATAAATAATTTACAGCATTCAACAACTACAACTTTTAATATGTTTATAACAATGCCAATAGCTATACTGTTGTAGACTGCCCACAAAACAATTTTTCTGTTGTATTTTCCTTAAATTGTTTTTTTTTTTTTTTTTTTTTTACTGCGAAGTAATGTAGGCCTACATAAACACCCGCTTTATAGTGAAACCTAAACCAAAATAGGCTATAACTGCATTTATTTCAACTTTAACAGGCAGCATTTTCAATAGAATAAACACATGGCGCTAGGTTTGAAATAACAGCAGAAATATTAATATGTTTTTCTTTTTCTTTTTTTTTTTTTTACTTGACCTTAAGAGCCTAACTTTGTATCCCTCACACCACCAATCCAAGAAGGTCCAAGGGTTCTGCAGTCTAAATGAAACATTATTTTTGGTTGTGTTGCCAACAAAATATCCACAAATAAAAGTTAAGAGAATAAATGAGGGGCTTTAACCTTCAGTATGTCATGTAATTATGTGCAAAATAGGCAAAACGCTGTATGGATGTCAAAAACAAATCAATCCGTGGCCTATTTCCAGCTTATCTTATAGACCTTTGTAGAACGACTGATCAAAGCCCCTGCCTGACCCGGCTCACTGAGCCAAAATGTCTCACCTTTTTGTATTTGATGTGAGTGAGTGTGTACATTTGGCAGGTAAAAACGGTTTATCCTTCATTGGCTACACTGTCTCAACAGAAAATTTTCTCCCAGTAACTGGATCTGCTCTTCTTACCACGAGCGACTCAACTGGCTGAGGGGTAATGGAATCCAATGGACGAGAGAGAGAGAGAGAGAGAGCGCTTTCTTTGAGTCACATGGCAAGAACTAGATATGCCACAGGAAAAAGTCACATGCCTCAGCTAATGTTACTGCCTTTGTGGATGCAGGCATATGTTGCATACGAGCAAAGCTTTGTTGAAGTTGTGTGCAAACTTTGGATTCACCAGGGGATCAAATTATTCAATCCATAAATTCTTAAATTAATAATAACATCATTAGCTATTCAGTCATTTACAGCTACAATGCATGCATGGATGACCAAGACGGACAATTGAAAAAATCAGGAGCTGACACGGTTTAAAAATGCAAACTTCAGCCATAATTGTGACGGTGCTTTAATGAGGTTTTGACCTAAATTTATGTTGCACTTTCAAGGCCACTAAGTTGCTGAGAAAGCAGTCATTCAGCCCCAGTTGTCCACATTTTACACTGTGTCATAAAAACTTAACAAGCCAGAAAAGAATTGCTGAGAGTTTAAGACAATTTTTGCTGTGAAAAGGGGGAAAAAAAAACTTCTAATAAACAGAAACTTGCTGCTTTAGCGTCCATCTCTTATCTGCAGATTCTGTCATAATTTAACACAATATGGGTTAACTGTGCAGGTTGTGCACTGAGTACAGCTATGTCTACAGTAGATGCATGCAATCATATATAAAACAATAAAGTCAGGGCGACTAAATGACTAAATTTAGCTGTGAGAGACACATTACTCAGCACCTGTACCAACAGACAGTTGCAGCGCAGACAGTAGTTATGTATTTATGGTCCACTTCCAAACCTTTATGTAGCAAGTAGGGCAGCCAAAATGACACTGCATCGCGTTTTTTCCACTAAGATGGAGTTATAGAGGACACTCTCACATTTTCTCACAAATAAGTCTACCTATGAGGGCTTATGTTATCATTTTTTATCTACCACTGACTGTGCATAATCAGCTTTAACAAGACTGCAGCTGATTCACGCAACTTAAAATCATTTGAAAACCAATCAACATGCTATCTCGAGAAGAAAGCAAACAAAGTGACTTTTATTTGCACAGTTGTGAAGCTGTCAGGGATGCAACCATCCCAATAAATCTGTGCTTTTTCAGCGATAAGTGTGCAGAATGATAAAGTTAGGTAAACTTTGGAGACAATGCAGTTTGAATAGTTTGGAGACTGTTAAAGGTTGAGGTCCTACATTGCCTTTTTCTGATTGTCTCTTATTATCTGTAAACTCATGCATGAAATGATATTCTACAGCTAAAAGCTAAAAAAAAATCCTAAATAGTTTACATCGACTGTCAGATCTCTTTTCGTTTTTAGTGCTTAAAAATTTCACCAAGCCTCTGTATGACATCCTGCCCCTATATTAACTCTGACTTTTAGTGTTTGGCCCCATCTGTCCGTATCTGTCTGAGCTTACACCATATCTTGATAAAGACTCGTTATCTCAGTTGGATTTCACTTGTAAATAAAAGTTAAATAAATCTTCTCTTTTGCTTTGACAATAAAAGATAAAGTAAAAGAGCAGAGAGCAGGCTGGTAACATGAGGCACCTCTGCTTTTGACCTTCACTCCTGGTTTGTAAGGCGAGTCAGTCAAAATCTGCTCTTGAATTTTTTTCCATGTGTCAACTCCTGTTTCCCTGAATGAGGCAGAAGATAAAACGTGTTGTGTTTCGGGTTACTAATCCGTCACCGTTCAGATGAACCTTCTGTTATCCCCCGTCAAAATCCCTGGAATGCCCCTCTGGCACCTCTCTCTGCTCAGTGAAACGTGCCTCTTGTCCCACCCCCCTTCCCGCTACAGTGAAATTTAACAACAGGAGCCTTTCTGCTGAGTTGCATCTCTCTATCTCCACTGGTGATAAGTGGTTGCATGTTCAGGAGTATTCCCTGTGCACATCAAAGCCTTGCAAGCCCACTGACATGTCCTCCATAAAGAAGTTCTCTGGACAAAAAAAGGGGAAAAATATTTTTTTCTTTGTTAGAACCAGGAGATAAAACATATTCTTATATATCATTTATTCAGATAAATTATGCTCTTGTTTATGTCACAGCTCCCCTCCAATTAATTCTGTCTTTAAAGCTGAGGTAGGCAGATTATGTCTAGTTTCAACAGTCATAAATTCCACAATAACTTTCCAACATTTTGTAGTTCAGCTGGTCTGAAAACGCTTGACTGCTGCACCTCTTTTTGGCTCTGTATTTAGACGGCAACAGGACTTTTGGCCAATCATAAGTCATTTCAGAGAACAAGTTTTATTGGCTAATGTAGCACTGTGCTTCTCTGCGACAGGTGACATCGCTTCGAGCTGATTGGCTGTTGAAACAAGTGACGTGCCTCATGTTGTAAAACTGGCCTCTGACGACCAGTTTACACCACTTTCTCTGCAACTTTTTGTCTCGTTGTGAATCTTTGGTGTAAACTGGACTTAAAGAGAGAGCGACAACAAGCGAAATAAAACAGGGAGGGATGATGCAACAAAGTTGCTTCCTTAGGAGTCTCATGACAGTTAAGTTGATTTCCAGATGTTGCCTACCCCAGATTTAGCAGGACACCTTGTTGTGAAACACATATCTCATGGTTTTCTTAATATTCAGGATACGCAAATGAAGTTCGACAGACCTCCTATATTAGATGCCCCAATTAAAGCTTTTGCTACATTCTATTGTAAACTTTTGAAAATCCATTGTTTGAGTGCTGTATTTCTATTGTATGCTACCTTAGTCTTTTCTGTTATATTTATTTGATAGTTTTAGAAACTAGTTCCTTTGTAGATTTAGATTATTCTTAAAAAATATAAATCAACTTATAAATTGCGATGGATGTTTAGACATCAGGCTACCCAGCAACATATAAAGTTATTAAGATACGCTCTAGGGTAGCTTTGTTAGTTACAACAATTCCGAATTACAATTACAAATACCTGATACATGGAATAGGCCATTCTACATTCTTTTACTTTTCAGTACTTTAAATATATATCTTAATTTATATTTTTATACTTTTTTGAATGCAGGACTTTTACTTGTATCAGCTTTTACTTGAGTTAAAGAATTGAATCTTCCTGCGCCACTGCTGGTAGCTGAGACAGTTTATTTGGGATGTTTCATTTTGTTGAGTTGTGAATCCTAAATTCTAAGCTAAAAAAAAAGAAGAAGAAAAAAAGAAAAAAAAAATCTGCAGCACTTTACACCTAAATATGATTATTTTGCTTCCATTTGGGCCCAATATTGTGCCACTTCATCATACCTCATTTTCAAATGAAAATTTTTAACTTATTAAGTTCTTGTATTGATCTATAAAAACACTCATATGGGAGCCATCTTAATTGCACCGAAGTTTAAAACTGTAAGGTCTGTGCTGCAAACATTAGCTGCAGTCTGTTTTTGAGATTTAATATGTGTTAAAAAAAACAACAAAAAAAAACTAGGCCTCTGAAGCATACAGTGATTTTCACTCAGTGATACTGGTGCCTTACAAAGACGATATTCAGCAGGATTCAATTTAGAAACCACAGAAAAATGTGTTAAGTGAATTCTAAGAGTGAGCAGAAATCTGACCCAAAGAGGAAGATGAAACACAGTAAATTGTAGAATGAAGCAGTGAAGAGGCCTGGCATGACATGCTGAATGTAACTCAGCCCATGCCACAGCTGCTGTTTCATTGCAGTGGTGTGAGGAGGGTCCTCACTGTCTCTTTGACAGTCATGTGCCCAGCCAACAGTCGGGCTGTTGCCCAGTCTCAGCTTACGAAGGCCACAGGGTGAGCCGGTTCTTGCAATCTCTATGTATGAATCAAATCAAATGGAGGTCAGGGCTGCAAGTTCTGCATCATTTAAATTTGTAATATGCAATATAATCATTCATCAGAAATCACCATGTAAAGACGTGGTGAGCTGGTTTTGAGCATCCGCCCTGAAATGAATGAACACTGTGTTTATGAAGATCCAGCAGGGAGACAGAGTGAGATTTTGACACTTGTTTTCTAAATGTCACTCCTCTGTCAATAACCCCATGGAACCTCTCTGCAATAAACACGAGCTCATGAAGTGGGTGCACGACCGTTGTGTGCTGTCTTTTTGCTCCCTCTAGTGGAGAACCAGTGAAGTGACACTGCTGGTGTTTTTATCCAAGGTACATCCAGAATTTAATGCCTCTTTTAAAGCAATGACAAGTTACACGAAATAGGATTTTTCTCAGTTTAAGTAGATAAAATGACTGAATTCGATGTGGTTCTGCAGCTGAGCAAAAAATGTTTGAAATAATGAAATTATGAAGCTAAAAATCCATTTCAGAGCAGAAATAATAGAGGTCTAATTAGTAAGATTTTGGGGGGATTAGTGACACACATAAAATGCAGTATTCATGACTTAACCACCTGAAAATAAGAACTGTTGCTTTGTCATTACCTCAGATTTAAATAATTTAAATCCCTTCTGTCAACTCAGCCATGTTGTGCCACCATGCTTTTTGGGAGTTTTTCATGCTACACGTACGAAGGGGAGGGTAAGGCAAGGGTAATTCAGTGGCTTGAAATCTGCAGTCTCTCCACTAGATGCCACTAAATCCCACACATTCGACCTTTGATAAATATCAAAACTATTTCAAGTCATTCAGCATATATGATGTTAAACCACAGCACCAAACAAATAACCAAAGACAAGCTAAAGATCAGTTTAATGAACTCAGGCTGCACAACCAAACAATTTTCTTGTGATTTATTGAGGAAACTGAGGTGAAAATCAACAAATTCCAGCCATAAAGTAGTTCCAGTGTCTTTAAATACACTGCATTTGTGCTTGTACGTGGTTGTTACATTTGCTTAAAAAAAAACCCAACATCATTATGCAAATCCTCCTTGTTACTTTGAGTTGAGCTATGGCACATGCACATACTAACATGATGATGAATGTACAGTACTGTCTAGTGAGTTTAACTATCTCCCTTAAGGAGATACTTACAAAGTAAAGGTAAACCTCAAAAGAGTCCGTTGTTAAATCATCTTTTGGGGACACTGAAGGACACACACACAAAAACAAAAATATCATAATCTACAAAATAGTTCACAATTAAAAGAATAAGTATAAAACTCTGAAATGAATAGTGATTTATTACATCAAATATGTGATGGATCTGAGGTCAGTGCACTGTACAGAAAACGTGTTTTTGGCCCAGCAGACAGAGATGAGCTTTTGCAGCTGTATTTGCGTTTGTCGTTGTTAACAGCATACAGAAATAAAGAGCTCTTACATTTAGTTTTATTTACTTTATTCCACAGGCAATGATTTATAGTGTATTTAGCCTTTGCCATCAGTTTTTAAAAAGATTCAATGTCTTAAGTTCACTCGCTCTGAGATTTTAAATCACAGTGGCAAACTCTGCTCATAAAACTTCTTTCAGCACACAGAATCATACGCAGAAACCACTGTTCAACACTTTATGCTTCACGCAATTCACATCACAAAAAAAGAAAAAAAAAAGAAAAATGAAACATCTAAACAGTTTCTCCAGACCATCAGTGCGTGGGCGAGGGGTGTGACTCATCCGCTGGCTGATCTCGATGCCGCCGCCCTTCTTTTTTATCTCGCAGCAGCTGAAACACACATAACAACAAAAGCAACTCATAAAATCACACCAGCATGAAGCCACATCTGTTGGATCCAAAAATTAAACCTTTATCCTGCCTGAAAAATGGACAAAAATAAAGCTCTGCATTGCTTTTAGGCAATTATTTGTGCCTATTTTCAAGGCAACACTAGACGGCACTGCTGCGTTGACTATGTTCAGTATAGGACAGCTCTGATCCAATAGTTTATCTGAAACAAGCTGTGCACTTTACTAAAGCAAATTCACCTATTAATCTATAGGATCATTTAATTATATTAAATTCAGAGCTGTTAGGAGGAGGCATGTTTATGGTTGCTCTTACTAAAATGGATTTTCTAAGTTTATCAAGTCAAAAAAAGGCAGTAGTTTTTCTTAGCGAGCTTTAAGTTCAAGGTTTTATCTGTCTCGAATGCCTTAGATATGATTAACAAGTTTTGCAGTCCAATAAGAATTTGTAAAGCTACAATCCACAGAAATCCAGAAGTCTGTAACTACATAAACACTTTCTTCCTCAGCAAAATTCCAAGGGCATGACTCCACTTCCCTCTGAAGCTCAGAGCCAAGTCATCCAGGTCTGATTGTATTAGAGAAGGAAGGCAGGACATGTAGTGCCCAGATTTCTTTAAAAAAAAAAAAAAATTTTTATGGGTGGAGTGGTGGGGGCACCGACTGTGTCCAAACCATGTATGACAAATGCGCAACCGTGGATGTGCACATGCATTCACCCCGCCAACAAACACGCACACACCCGCAGCGTCTGGGCCATGCTGACATTTACTTGCCGCACAATAGCTCCCGTCCAAAATAATCTGTGTTTATGTTAGGAAGTCCCTATCTTTCAAGCCCTGCTGCTTGTTTGAGGGCGGGGGCGCAAAATCACAGGAAACACCTTCTGTTGCCCAGCAAAGCCCCAAAAGCCCATACAGCACAATGAGATATTAAAAGCCTGTTACTTCCCTGGAATAATTGCGAGTCTGTGTCTGGAGAAACAGCTTTACCAAGCGATGGAAGAATGCACAAACAGTAGGAACTTGGAAGGAACTCTCACAGGAAACAGAGCTCACCGTTTTCTTCTCCACCTGATGACTTCACACCGAGGAGCATGACACCATCTTTGGTGTTTTCAGGTCGGCTCTGGAAAGATGCGCTGCGAGAGACAAAGAGAAGCAAGAAGGACAAATACTTAAGCTGATTGCGTGTCATTCAAATTCGGTCTGTAACTGAAAAGTTTCAACTTACTTGTCAGTTCCAGTGTCAATAGTTTCTGTTGAAGAGAAGACCAGAGAAGATGTTAACAAACACACCTTAATGCATCTTTCAAATGCAAACATGCAGACTTGAGATCAAGCAAATGTCTCTTCAAAGTTGAGAGTATTTAGCTGTATGATATTTTTCTGAACATTGTACAATCAAATTATTATACACCTACCTGTGTGATTGTGGATCTTCTTGCATTTGAACTTAAGGATGATGGCAGCAGCAGCTCCAACCAGCAGGACAGGCAACACAATCAACCACAGCCTCTTGTCTGAAGGTAAAATTGGAGGAAAGTCTACTTTGACTCATTCCTATCAGATTAATGTCAAACCAAACAACAGTTTGTTCAGTCCCACAAACTATTTTAACTCAAACTTTCTAATTGTTGACTCACCAAGTTATAATGTACACATAGTATATTGTAGCAGGAAGCTGTATATGGAGGTATGCAAATATTTTGATTGCCACAGAGTCTATTTTCTGCAATATTTCATAAGCCACTGGAAAGTTTGGCAACACTCTACCTAAAGCATGCATCTATAATGCATTATGAACATACTTACAATGCATTAAATGTCCCTATAGTTCTGGTTAATAATAGTTATAAGCAGCACCCTAACCACCTACAATGCATTACAAATATATTCATAATGTGTTATAATGTATTTTAGAGACAGGCTTCATAGAAAGTGTTGATGAAAATTCCTGTTGGCTGCTGGAACTACAGAGAGGCAAACTTCTAGGTTGGCCTAAACATAGGCCTACACCGTCATCATCATCAGGGACTGACCAATATATCGGTTGGCTGATGTTATTGGCCGATATTGGGCCATCACAGATATATTGGTTTTGGCATATGGTTCACCAATATGCACTGGTATTAAAACTGTTTTTCAGGCTAGAAAAAATGCTTGGACTTGGACTTGGAGTTTGTGGCTCATTAAAAAGTAAACTCTTCAGTGCACTGAATTATGGAATAATAATTACATTGAGATGTATGATATTCTGCAATCGTTGCAGGTCTTTGTCACAAGCGCTTTATACACACATTCAGTGGATATTATATATGTACAATATCAGCCCATACATCAGACTCCCAATTATTGGTTTCAGCATCAGCCCAAAAAATCCCATATCAGTCGGGCCCTAATCATCATTCCTGTTGGCACTCTACCCCAACTTTACAACATGACACAACCCTTGAGATCATTTTGTAACCTTTTGCAATCTTAGCCTATCCGAACTGCAACAGTTTTGGTGGTGTGTCATGTAGTACTGTGGGTGCATCCTTGTGTGCTATGAATGCAGTGTTGCGTATCCACGGACAGAAATGACACGTTTCTCAAATGCTTGATCTTAAACGATAGGCTTGTGTTCTTGTTGGACCTTCTTGGAAGTACAAACTTGCAGTCAGGAGCACGCAGAACACTGGTGACAGTTTGAGAAGATACATTCTATTCACTGTAGGTAAGCACCACGACTTCCTGCCTCACCAATACATCTTCATCATCATCAGGCTGGTTAGCTGGTGATTGTGTGAGTCGTAGTTTGAGTGAGACTGACCAGTTTAGCAGAGTATAATTGATTAAAATTCAGTACATTACCTGATTTAGGGGGGACTTTCTCATCACTGCCAGTCTGAGAACCTCCAGCTCCCTGCGCTAGTCAACAGCATCAATGAAATGGTTTACAATTAATATGGATTCATTAATTCTCCACTCACAGCTTCATTAGCAGCTTCAACATATATAAGGCGTGACTGACAAGTGTGGCCTAATGTAGAAGGAGATGAGTTACATGTGCAGCTTCACTCTTTGAGTGTCAATGCAGAAAGTTTGAAGTTAATAACTCTTGTGGTATTTCATCATTGCTGATTTTGGCCACGTGTGTAAAGTGTGTAATTGTAGGAGGGGACTATTTTAAAAAAAAATTATGTGCTTGGTTTGCTTAAATTGAGTCCATCTGCCTTTGACCATAAACTTATCAGTCACCCCTCGTAGTCATGAAGTAACTTACCGGCACCTTTCGATATAGTCTCATCACTGGAATGTGTGGGCTGCCCTGGAAGTGAAGCTATTACATTGAAATGAATGAATTACTTGCTTAAATAAAGCCATACAAGTCAATCACCATTTTAACAACTGCAGAATTCAGAACGAGCGTGTTAAGAATGTTAAAGGGATAGTTCACCCAAAATTGAACAGGGGAAAACAGTGAGGTTAAAAATACGGCGTCATCTACATTTTTCTAAACAACTCGGCATATCTAGGTTTCAGGACTCTTGTTTACTTTGAATGAGCAGCATGGAGGCATTTTATAGTTTAATTATGTATATTATTTTTACATTTGAATCCTGGTCAACACTTATTTTAGTTATTGGATAGATTCCTGCAATGCCTTTTTCCTGTGAAACTCAAGCAGTGTTTTGTGGACTAAAAAACATCACCAGACCTTCTATTGGCACAAGGGAGTGGATAATGACTGAATTTTCATTTTTGCATGGACTGTCTCTTTAACCTGCCGGATTTGGTGTTTTACTATTAAGCTACTATCTACAGTTACATGTATGACATTTTCACTGACCAAAAATACAAGATACCAGCTTTTAGTACCTCACACACAGTGTATTAGCTAGAGAGAATATTTGTTTTTTTGTCTTATTATGTTTGCATTTAATTAATTTTACGAATGTAATGCAAAAATATAAATTTCAGAAAAATTTTAAAAAAGAGAAGTAGTTGTTATATTCAGCACAAACATACAAAAATGTAGGGTGTGTACTGTACCTGGACCAACAGTAGGTGAACCTGTAGATAGTAAACATCAGTGTCTTCATTTGAGTCAAAATTGAAATGCTATTTCTGATATTATACTTCTTAGAAACAAATTTCTGAATCGCTAGACATGATTCTGAGACAAGAGTGAAAACAAGCACTAATATGTATGTTATTTCATCTGGTACATAGGCCTACCTTTGTTTGTGTTTGAATTTTGAGTGCTTTCATCTGATATTGAAAAAAAGAAAAGTATTTCAATTACTGCATTAAACACAGATGGCATTTTAAGAAGACTGCATCCAGCATGGTCACATGATGCTCTGAGTAAAAACACTTTAAATTACACAAGCTTGCTTATAACTGATTCAATCTTCTCTCACCTTGAATCCCAGGTACCACAATATCTATTTGGGTCTGAGAGTCGTTTCCTGAGGGAGCCCTTGGATTCAAAGTTTCTGAAGCTAAAAGATAAAAGAAAAACATTTTAAAAAATGACTATAGACAAAAACTTTAGCAATAATTTAGTTTTTTATGCTTCACTCTGCCACCATTTTTTTGATACAAATACAGTTCATTTAACTGCTCATTTACACCATCTTTCTACAATATCGCATTTATGTAAACAAAGCTGGTAAACAGTATTGCACCTTGCTGTCTGAAAAAATGTAAAATAAATTTTAAGAGAGCCTAACTTTTATTGCCGGTCGGGGAAACAGCTGGAGGTAGAGTATTCACGCTCCTATTGTCCGTTTTCACAGTTCCTGAGGCTGGAGGCTCGGTTTGAGCTGGAAAAACGGATAATTAAAGACAATATTTCAGGAACTGCAGCTCTCAGGCAAAATAAACCCATGAATTACAGTAGTAGCATTGTAAGTATCTCTCACTAACCTCCATCAGAAGTGTTGCTGGTGGCATTATGAGGAGCAGTCGGAGGCACATGGACCATTGTTGGTGCTACTGTTGGGCTCCCTATTGCTGCTTTTGGATCTGCTACCATGGATGTGGCAGCTGGATTTGCATTTGAGGCTGCTGTGTGGGTTGTTGGCATTGCTGATGTTTGTGGCACTGTTGATGCTTGTGGCACTGCTGATGCTTGTGGCATTGTTGGTACTGTTGATATAGAAAAAAAGAGCTACTGATTTAACTCTGTGCATCTTCGTTTTTCCTCCCTTTCAGTACCCTCGACACATTTTTGTGTATGTCATATAAATGGATATATAAAAACAATAAGAATGTATGTTTCAAAAATTTGTTTTAAATGTTTTTGTTGTCCAACTCCAGCCCTGATCATACAAACCATTTCCTTCAATATTTTTTAGGATTTTAACCCTTTAAATGCCAGTTTTTCTACAAGATGTCCCTGCATTTTTAATGACAAAACATAGAAAAAAAATAATTAAAAATAATACACTACATGCCAAGTGGAATTGTTTAGGAGGGATTATTGCAGTCTAGTAAATGTCAATGATTAACAACAACTTTGATCAAAATGAATTTTTATTTTTTTGTGCATTGCCAGTTTAAAAAAAAAATCCTTTCAGTACCCTAGTACACTTTTTTGTGTATTTCACATAAATGTGTATACATTAAAACTATAAGAATGTATGTTTCAAAAAAAATATTTTTTTTTGTTTTTGTTGTCCAACTTCAGCCCTGATCATACAAACCATTTTCATCATCATTTTCAGGATTTTAAGCCTTTAAATCCCAGTTTGTGTACAACATGTCACTGTGTTTTTTATGTAGAGAGAGAGAGAGATAAGGTGATGTATGGTCACATGATTAAGTGTGTGTGTGTGTGTGTGTGTGTGTGTGTGTGCGTCTGTGAGTGTGCATTTTGTGTATGTGTGTGTGAGGGGTGTGGGGGATGTGGTGTTGGGGGGTTGGGGGTGTTGGGTCTGGGGGACAGAGATGTGGGATTCTTTGATGTGTGATGTTTTCAGTCCTGGCTCAAGGCCTTTCACGTATTTTGTGTACTTCACATCAGTACACAAATACTACATGAAAGTATCATTCCATTTTTTTCTCTCTTTTGAACTTCAGTCTTGATCGTAAAAAACACTTTCACCATTTATGTCAGGATTTTAACCTGTTAAATCCTACTTTTCTTCAGGATGCCACAAGGGCTTTTTATATGAAAAAACAAACAATAAGTAGCAGAGCTCCTTTTGAAATTATTTTACTTCAATTGAATTTTAGTGTCTACACTTTGACTATACAAACACTTATTTGTCATCACTACATATTAACCACAGTCTGACATCTCTAACAACAGAATGAGACCATTTTGGTCAATATAATGTATTCACTGAGTCAGCTGTGCCCTCTTTTATCAAAGGAGTCCCAAAAGTGAAACTTAACTCTCACATAAATAGCTGGCATAAGTGGAAAAATGGCGCCGCCCAGTGGATTTTTTTTTCAATTTCAATGTATTTGAAGCTAAAAAAGCACCAATAAAGGATGTTTATTGTTTTTTATGGTCTAGTAGCCACAGGATCAAAATTTGTGATTTTTATGGAAGTCAGTTAGCACAAAAATGTGTCGAGGGAGTTAAAAGGATGGGGATTATGTACACAGTACATTAAATAGTCAATATAGGAAATGACAATGGAATTTAAAAATTTACCAAAAAATAAGAACCTTTCTCAAAAATTATGCCATATGCATGAACACAGCTAAAAATATATGTAAATGCAATAGGTCAAAAACAAAAAAATTGTGTTGGATCACTGAATAGTGTCCTTCTTGTTTGTTTAGAAAAAATATTGATGATTTGGATCGACTGACCTTATAACCTGAAAATGTCACAAATTCTTCAATTATCTTTGTCAAAGTTTGAAATTGAATTTTTTAGATGTGAAAGATATAATAATACATCGTCAGCAAATAATGAAATGTGATGTTCTCGACTTGAAATATGAATCCCCTTTATCCCCAGATTGTGTCTGATAGCTATGCTGAGGGGTTCGAGAGTTAACACAAACAGTAATGGCGACAGTGGGCAACCCTGTCCCACAACAGACCAAAGGTCTTTGTGAGAGCTATGAACAATAATAAAAAGGCTAAAAACTTTGAATATTATTTTGGTTAAAAATATAGAAATTTCCTGT
>JAQLOL010000016.1:6785128-6800380 GCA_029783665.1 Naso thynnoides | reverse complement strand
AAAATATTTTTTTTTGTTTTTGTTGTCCAACTTCAGCCCTGATCATACAAACCATTTTCATCATTATTTTCAGGATTTTAACCCTTTAAATCCCAGTTTGTGTACAACATGTCACTGTTTTTTTATGTAGAAAAAGAGAGAGAGAGAGAGAGAGATAAGGTGATGTATGGTCACATGATTGAAGTGTGTGTGTGTGTGTGTGTGTGTGTGTGTCTGTGAGTGTGTGCATTTTGTGTATGTATGTGTGAGGGGTGTGGGGGACGTGGGGTTGGGGCGGTTGGGGCTTGGGGTGTGTGTCGGGGGGCAGAGATGTGGGATTCTTTGATATGCAATGTTTTCGGTCCTGGCTTAAGGACATAATGCCTTTCATGTATTTTGGGTACTTCACATCAATACACAAATACTACATGAAAGTATCATTTCATTTTTTTCTTTCTTTTGAACTTCAGTCTTGATCATAAAAACCACTTTCATCATTTATTTGAGGATTTTAACCTGTTAAATGCTACTTTTCTTCAGGATGCCATAGGGGTTTTTTATATGAAAAAACACACAATAAATAGCAGAGCTCCTTTTGAAATTATTTTACTTCATTTGAATTTTAGTGTCTACGCTTTGACTATACAAACACTTATTTGTCATAACTACATATGAACCAGTCTGACATCTCTAACAACAAAATGAGACCATTTTGGTCCATATGATGTACTCACTGAGTCTGCTGTGCCCTCTTTTATCAAAGGAGTCCAAAAAGTGAAACTTAACTCTTACATAAATAGCTGGCATAAGTGGAAAATGGTGCCATCTAGTGGAATCTTTTTTTTTTTTTCAATTTCAATGTATTTGAAGCTAAAAAAAATACCAATAAAGGATATTTATTGTTTTTTATGGTTTAGTAGCCACAGGATCAAAATTTGTGATTTTAATGGAAGCCAAAAATGAGTCGAGGGGGTTTAAAGGATGGGGATTATGTACACAGTACATTGAATGGTCAGTATAGGAAATGACAATGGAATTTAAAAATTCACCAAAAAATAAGAACCTTTCCCAAAAATTATGCCATATGCATGAACACAGCCAACAAAAGCCTATATGTAAAACAATAGGTCAAAAACACAAAAATGTGTCGAAGGTGCAACAAGTGATATGCAAATAGCTGCATAAGATCTGTAGGAAAATAAAACAAGAAACTCAGTTCTGTTTATTTAAAATTAAAATTGTTACTCTTATAGAATCAGAGAAGTCTGGGCTGCTTGTGTAGGAAAAATGGCTGTCGTTGACCTGGACCTTGACTTCAGTATTTACCTTATGATTTAAAGGAATGGTTCAACATTTTGGGAAATACGACTTTTGATAAGAAGATTAATAGGCCTGCCATTTTCATACAGCAACTGTCCATTAAATGTAAGGATACAGTGCTAGTGCTGGATAGTTTAGCTTAGCTTGGAGTGAGCTCTTCCAAGCTAAGCTAATCAGCACTAGCACTGTTGCTGAGACTAAGCTACTGAGTGTGCTGATTAGCTTAGTTTAGCAGAGCTCAGAGATTGGAAACAGGAGAAACAGCTGGCTCTGCCAAAAGATAACAAATGTGTCTTCAAGTTTCTTTAAAGTATATTATTTAGGGGGTTATTTAACATTTTAAAACAGTAGTGTGACGTTGGATAAGAGGGTTATATGTTCCCATAAAATGCAATTGACAGGCAAGTAGCTGAAACACTCCTACGTCACTGCTAGTGAGAAACAGCTTAGAAGGAAAGACTAATAAACACTGGATCATTATTTTTACACTTTGGTTTCAATTAAGAAGGTGCATGTAGGCAGATTTTGTCTTCACATTGAATAAAGCCAGCTGTTTTTTCCCTGTTTCCAGTCTATGTGCTAAGCTAAGCTGTGCTAACTGGCTAACGAGTGTAGCTTCAGTACATTCTGCGTTGTATCTGTTTCATATCTGTATTGTGTCAAATGTAATTTACAGATATGAGAATGGTCTTACTCTCAACTAGAAGCAAATGAGTGTAAATTATTGAATGTGGAATTGTTGCTTTAATGCTATACAAATTCATACATCGAAAACTTTTGTCCTGGATGATATTAATGTACTTTATTACCTGTTGTGTTTGCTGAATCTGTTTCATCTGATGATGCTGAAAAATAGAGACACAAAGGTTTGAAATCAGTAACCATGTCCATTCACAGAATGCTGTTTAACATGTTTATGAGCCCTTTCATTACTCTTGATTTAACTGCTAAAGAGTAAAGGCGATGCTGTAGAGTAATTTAGGTTGTATAGATATTGTCACCAGTCACTGTGATCAGTAAATCACTTTGCTGGCTCTTATGTTTTACGTCTTTACTGTCAGAGTTCGATGCTCAATTAAAAAAAATAATACAGACAAATGTGTTAACCAGGAATTCAGAATGCTTCCATCAAGAAAAAACCCAAATCACTTTGTCTATGCAAAACATTTCCTCAGACAGACTCTATTTTAGGTCAGCAGTTGCATATTTGCATCATTCCTGTTTGGCTCAACTTTAAAGTGCAGCATCTGAGAAAAAGGTGTGCCCTCGCCCCAAGTGTCAGACTGGGAATGAGAAGTCAAGATAGTGGCGGAGGTTGTGGCGTGTTGAAGTGGATATCCTCTGCTTGAAGTGTTGTAGCAGCATGAAGCTGCATCCTGTCCCAGACACACTATTGTTGTCCCCTGACCTGCGCAGCCAAACTTCCTGTCCTCTTCACTGTCAGCTATGATGCCATCCGACATACTTCACACCAGAGCAGTCGAACTGCATGTTTCACATGCAGCCCCATCTGATTTAACGAGTCTCATCGGGAAGGAAAAGTAAAGCTGTTAAGCTGAAGACTTTTAGAGCAAGTCTCAAGCTCTTTACATCATTTGAAACCAATCCAGACAGGAAATTTTAAACCCTTTAAGTTACTTGCGACAAGTCTAAGTTCCAATTTTTTTAAGTCATTCAAAATAAGGTTAAGTCACACTGCATGTATTGTAATTAATTTGACACAAACCCAAGTCAAGCCTTAAGACTTTTGTTTTAATGTAAAAAGTCAAATCAAGAGTAGATTAAGTTATTTAGGACAAGTCTTTCAAGTCATTTTAAGCATTTCTGAGCAAGTCACAGATTTTGTCACAAGCTCTTGAACTGATTTGAGACGAGTCAAAATCAAACACAAACATTTTGATATAAGTCAAGTCTGAAAAGCAAATCCAAGTTAGGACTTAAGTATTTTGGATCATGTGTCAAGTCAAACCTCCAGTCAAGCCTCAAGCTGATTAAGTAATTTAGGATAAGTCCAATTTAAGACAAGTCCAAGCCAGTCTCAGTACTTTCATTTAAAACACGTGAACCCAAGTCAAGTCAAGCCAAGTCTAACCTCAATTGTTTTGAAGCAATTGAAGTCTCAAGTTTTTAGAGCTTGTCTTTAATGAATTCACAAGTCCTATGATTAATCTGAGCGAAATCTCCATGTAAGAGCATTCAGAGGCAAATCATCCATCAGATCTCAAGTCCTTTTGGTCATGTGGTACAAGTTCTAAATTAAGTCTCAGAGCAAATCTGTAAAGGTACTTTATTGGTCACATATGCAGTGCACAGTGATCTGTGCTCTCTGCATTTAAGCCATCCCTGAGGAGCAGTGGGCAGCCACAGCGCAGTGCCCAGGGACCAACTCCAGATTCTGACTGGAGATAGACCTAATGTACATGTTTTGATGGTGGGGGACACCAGAGCACCCAGAGAAAACACACACGGGGGAGAATACGCAGACTCCACATAGAAAGGCCATGGCCAAAGTGGGGATTGAACCCAGGACCTTCTTACTATGAGGCTTACTATAATGCCAGCCACTATGCCACCGTGCCACCAATCTGAAGTCATTCAGATCCTGTGACTCGTTTGAGACAACTTGAAGTCAAATTGCAAGTATTCTGAAACAAGTGTTAATGTCTCCAGTCTTTTGAGCATAGCCTGAAGTCAAGTCTGCACTTCTTTGAGTCCAAATCAAAGTCACCATTAAAATGACAGTGTCACTGTGTTTATGTTGCTTCAAATTCCTTTTCAGCACACATGTAATAACGTGTTCAAGCTGTGATGCTCCGCAAGGCCTGTCGTCTCTGACTTGTACTGAGACTGGGAAGTTTTCACTCTAAAATAGGTCTCAAATAAGGGAATTCCTATCAAGTTTTACTTTGTTATTTTTGAGACTGAAGTTTGGTCGAGGCTTCAGAGAAATTTTCTTCTTATTGCTTTTCAGGCTGTGAGAAAAAAAAGTTCATTTAGTCTAGGAAAAACGTCTGTGCCTATAGCCAGGGCAAGGGTGTTTCCTCCAGATGTTTACTGCGAAACGCTGGAAGTAGATTTGGTGCCAGCTGGGAGGTTTTGGTCTCAGGACAATGATCTGTTGTCTCTGTGAGAGAGGGGGCAGTTTGGTTCCCACTGGCTATCTGCTGTTTGATCACCTATCTGCTCAGCACAGAACAGTTAAAAGTTCTTTTGGCTCGGCGCAAGGAAAACAAACAAATCAAGAGCCACCCTCTTTTTCCTTTCCTTCAACCAAGAGGCACTCGTTTCTCCCTTTGGACGCTTGATATTTTTCATTCCTCAGGTTTTCATTTGTACTTAAAATCCTATGTTAATGATAAAAATACTTTGCCATCGGTTTAAGTAAATATGGCAAAATATTATCCTACTTAGTTACTTTTTTAGAAAATAGAATGAAAGTAGAGGACAACTGAAGGCACACACACAGCAGACATGTACACACACAGCTTCTCTCAGCCTGAGTGATCGGAAATACACTCTTTGAGTGGATGTCTCCAAGGTAATGTTCAAAGTGTGAGTGTCATTTGAACAACACTGTGATCCTTATCTTTGCATATACCAAAACAAAACAAAATTACATGAGAAAGAATGTAAATAAAACTCACAGCATGTCAGTCAGTACTCTGCACAACACATAAAAGTCATCTAATTATTTTTAAACACAATAAATAATTTTTGTCCAATAAATTTGATAGGAAACCATAATTTAACTATAGTTTTGACACTATGAGAAATTAGAGTTTCACACATACTGATGGAGGCCGTTTTTTTCAACCTTGCATGGAAATTGCACAGAAACAATGATAAAACTAGCTGCTCATGGTTTTGAAGAGTTGAAGACTTTTAAGGGCCCTCAGCTCTGATTCCATGATATTTAACAGCACATCAAGAGCAGCTAACAGCACACTGAAATGTTCCCTCACCTGCTGTGAAAACATGGGCAGATGCAAGCACGAGCAGAACAAGAACCCTGACAGTCTTCATCTTGATTCTGCAGCCGTGAACTCCTCCGACTTCTTCCTCAGACTCCAACCGAGTGGTCAGTGGAAAAGGTGTCCAGGCTGGGCCGCTCCGCTGCTGGCGCTTATTTTGGCACTTCCTTTAGATAAAGAAGGGGAGGAAATACACTGGCTTCCCTTCCTGACGTAAAGTGGGTGGATGTGGAGAGCAGCGCAAGGCACGGTGTAAACCTGTGTCCATTAAACGTGAATTTCAGTTTTGTGTATGAATGTGATGCCAACTCCCATCTCTTATTTTTTCCTGCTTTGACACTACTTGAGCTGCTGGGAGTAGACTGAGACTTACGCACAAAATGAGATGGCGCAAAAACAACTTCATTTGTTTTCCCTTGAACGAAGGATGATAACCAAGATTTAGGAACTTCACAGTTTAAGAACTGTTTGTAAGTAACTGTATGACAACAGAAACAAGATTTTAGGTGTTTGGTATAAGTGATAGTGGCAGTGACTCAGAGGCCCATCCTTGGGAAAAACAGGAAGCACTTGCATCACATGAATGCACGCACACTGCCACACATTTCAGATTCACACCAGCTGTCACATGCATCAACAAAGCTAAAAAATACAATCACAAAATCAATGTTTGTTTAATGTTTTGAAATAATGACTGCAAAAAGTTGACTAAAAGCCAAGTGTTTTGACTTGTGTTAAGTCTTTAGTCTCAAGTCTAGTAAGTAATTTATGACAAATCCAAGTAAGTTTTAAGTCCTTTAAAGGACCATATCAGTGTTACCACGTAATTGTCCTTTGTAAACATCGGCGACACAGGTTACATAAGCCCCACCCTTTTTTCCAAAACAGCTTTATCTATGAGATATTGTGTTTGTTTACATCTTGTCCATATTCAATAAACGTTACAGAAAGTACCTGAAAATTTTTGACAACTGAAGTTAAAAAGAACATCTTTGTCAGAATCCCTCATCACGCTAATATTCAAGCTAGGAAGGTGGTGAAATAACTTTCTTCTCAACAGCTCCCAGCTCCCCTCTCTCTCGTTTAGTGATTTTTGACCAAAAATATGGGTGAATTACCTATACCTAGCAACTACCACGTGTCCTCTAGTGTTTCGATACTGTTTGAACATAAATGTCAGTTAATGGGGTTTAAAAGTCACAAGTCGCAGGAGGTGTTCAGGATGAGTTTGAGCCAAGTCTCATGAATTCAAGAGCAAGTGTCAATAAAAGTCTCAAGTCCTTAAAGTTCTTTCAGTTCTTAATTACAAAAAAAGTTCATGTGAACACAAAATTAATGTTTGTTTTGCTAAGTAATGACTGGAAAAGATGACAAAGAGCCAAGTCTTGACAGTCAGAGGGGAGCAATTAAAATACCAGCTGTGACGTTTTACTATTCTTCATTGTTTATGTAAGAGTGCTTCCAGAATGCATGGAGACGACCTCAGATGGGTCAGCATGCAGACTGCCAAGGCCACTTGTAAAAGGTTTTTTAATCAAAGATGTTTTTGGGACGTTGAAATATTACCATTTCATACGATGCAACATTATTCTGAGTTGTTGTTGTTTGTTTTTAAACTAAGCTAAAGTAGATAACAAGACTGTTCACTGCTCTTGAACGTGAGCCTTTCACTGCTGCTCTTGTGGTTCATTTCATTGTCTCTTGGACATCAAACTCAGCTGGTCTTCATAATCCCCTGGAGACAACAAAATTCAGGCTCTTGTTTCTCGGCCCTCCCAAAAAAACAGGATGTCAGAGTTTATTTCCTTTCTTTTGAGCATTGTGTTTGATTTTGGGCTGAGGAGACAAAAAGAAAGACGCTTTAGAAAGCAGGACAAGAAAATGTACAGGCTGCTGAGAGTTTTTTGCAGGACTATTTAATTTGTTTGGACACTACTGAAGAAAATTAAGGTCTCTGGATATTTCTTGAGTAGCTCTTTTTCTTTCAGAAACCAATACAGCAGATGTAATTAAGTACAAGCAAATACACTGATCTTACTGAAGGGCCAACGAAAGAAATTTAAAAAAAATCTAAAAAACAAAGTCCTCTACATTCAAATCCACATTTTATTTTGGTGAGAAAAGTTGAAGCCTGCAGATCTTTGTCTTGTATTTACACAGGTATGCTTGCACAACCTTGGCTTTGTCTTCGCAGTTTAATCAAAGAAGTCACGAAGGTTGACGAAGAGGAAACACCTTTGCTGCAGAATTGCCAAGAAGTAACTTCCCATCATTCAGTTGAGTTTGTACACAGCAGAACAAAACGCTTACACTAATATACAGACTGAGTGCATAGACACACTGCAGCAGTGTTCACAGATAGCTCCATATCATATAGAGCGTGTTGGCGGGTGATGGAAGGCGCTTTCAAGCTCTCTCCTGTCTCTATTTTCACCTCTTGAACTCTGAGGTGTGAATGAATTATCGTCTCTCTATTGTTAAGGTGTTGATTTCCCTGCGGGTTTGAATTATGGGTGATGGTGAGAGTTGTTTCCTGTAGTCTTGCTGGAAAACACAGAGCGTGACGTCGCCAAATATAACACAGCTTCATAAACTTGCAATTGAAAAATGCCCGAAGGACTTTGCGAGTTATGTATCGAATTTTATTTTATATGATTGCATATTCACTGACGGAGGACTGTAGGACAGCATGAGTCACATGCACGCACACACAGGAGAAGAGGGGTCATTTCAAGTTGAAATTCATGCACAGTTTTATTGAACAGTTATATAAAATACTTTTCATAGTTGCAAGTGCATGCCTCATCTGCCAACAGTTTTGAAGTTAAATTACAAAAGCAAGGCTTCATGTCGTGTAGTGAATTACTCGGGCACTTAAGCAGTTCTTAAAAAAGATCAAAGTACTCTTTTTTTGTTTCATCTTAAAGTATTTGAGCAGTATCAAACCTGTAACTGATATACAAAGCAGAGTTCCAAATAATAATAGTAATAATAATCAAATTACACTTTCTGTGGCACATTTACAAAACAGAACAAAAACCAATTTACCTAGTATATGACACAAACAGCTAATCATGCATTTAGTTACACATGTAACCACACACCTCACAAGAATTGTCAAACATGCTTAATTGGACTGTGTGCACTTACAAGCGCAGGTTAAAAATATGATTTCTCATCCATCTTAGATCATTAAATGCTTCAATTACAAAAGAAGTTGAAGGCATAGAGCATCATGGTGTTAATTGAAAGTATGCAGGTATATCCAGTATATGTTCACTAAAGCGCAATATATTTCAAAACAGGCCTCCACAGCCAAGGTATTCAGATTTTCTATTTCCTTTGATTTTTATAAAACATGCATAGGCAGACACTTTAAGTTTATTGTATTCTTTTTTTTTTTTACACAATATAGGTTCTCTATTTTTACTTTGTTCGCAATACTTAAAAAGAGAAAAAATTAACACTCAATTCCAGCAAGCCACAATAAATCTACCCCCCCTCCCCTTCCAAAAGAGACAAAAAATAAACATATTTGCAAATGATAGATAGGTAAATGTAAATTCCAGTTATGAAACTCAAGAAAATAGGTATCATTACTGAGTTATTTAGCCATTATACAGAAAAATCAGGTCAAAGCACACACCAAAAGAACCTGAGGTAAGCATAATATGTACAAAACCATAAAACGTTCCATTATTTGGCATTTCGACAACATTGCAACATTCTTTTTAAGACTGCCTAATTAATTTCAGAGCTATTTTATAAGAGTAGCAAAAAAAAGTTATCAATAAATAGTCCTTATTTAGTTTGTACACCCTTATATGTTAAAAACATTATCTCATGTTCTGTCCTTTTTAGTGCTGTATTTTTGTAAACGTACAATAGTTAGTAAGAAGTTACACGACTTTCCATTTCGGTGTAAATGAGCAAGGGTTCTTTCAAGGAAAAAGAAAATAAATCACCTTAAAGGTCTCTCCGTCTCTCTCTCTCTCTCTGACATACTGCGATGTGGTGGAGAATCAAGCACATTACAGGCCTGATGCTTCAGAAATGTGAACCGGCAATAACTTAGCAGATTTGACTATGAACTAATATTTTGAAGGCATATCCAAAGACTAGCAAGTGTGATGTCCCCCCAGTGTGAGCCATAGATGCCTCCCCCCTCCACTCTCCTAACACTCCCCCTCCTTCTCACTCCTTCACCCTTTGCCCCTTTTCTGTGGTGGCGGGCCGTGATGAGGCTGGGGGCGAAACAGCCCCGTCGGCCAAGGTGGCGCTGGCTGCTGGCCTTCACTGGATGTTGCTGCCGCTGCTGGTGCTTCCCTTGGCGTCTGTGCCGTTGGTCTCCGAGGACAGGGCCTTGTTGAGGGAGTTGAGGCTGGCGTCGGAGGGCAGGGCGTCCCGCCGTGGCGGCATCCTCTCATTGATGCGGTCCAGACCCTTCGCCTCCTCGAAGCTCGTGATCTTGTGCTGGGGCGAGAAGCCTTTGATGGCTGTTGAGATGCAAGAAAAAGGAAAAAAGGGAGAAATTAGGAATAATTTTCGAGGGGAAAGATTAAATGATTCAAAGAATGGGGTCACACTTGCTCACATTCACCCACACATCAACAGATTGGGTTTATCTTTGGTTTGGTTGCTTTTTGAATGAGAAAACGAAAATGTATGGACTGCATCTGAGGAACTGTTGGCTAATTCAACTGAAAAATGAGTAGCTTAAGGGCTTTTTAACACTTACAACAACCACATGATTTGATCCAAAAACACCTTGTTTCAACGGAATAGTCTGACATTTTGGAAAACAAACTTATTCTCTTTTGTACAGAGTTGGATGAGTGGATCAATTTGCTTAAAATAAATGTTGCCAACTGGGAGGGAGCCAGCATAGGTCTATCACAGGGCCTTTACAGACCAAATTAGGTGTTGCAGCATCATTATCTGCATCGTCGCAGCCTAATCAGACTACCTGCATTAAAATTAATGCTTGCGTTTTTGCTACCATGCCTGATTTGGCCTGCAACTGATCAAGACGTAGCATAAATTTGGCTACAAGTAATTTCAAAGCTCACAAATTTGATCGTTATGTAAAAACTAAACGTAAAGAAATTACAGTCTGATTTATTTTTTGGGGTGTGAACGCAGGATTATTTTCCGATAGGGTTCAGCAAAAACTAAGTCATTTTAAACTTTGCTGGACGTTAGCTTAGCTCAGCTAATCAGCTGCTTGCAACAATGTTAATGTATAGCAAACAGACTCATCTAAATCTATGCAAGGAAGTGAACAAGCATATTTCCAGAAATGCTGGACCATCCTGTGAGTATGATGTAGCATAAACCTGTACCATTTGTTAAGCTAAACTAAGTCATCAGCTCTTGGTTTAATTGTTCAATGTGTTTGTTTTTAAAAGACAACCGCAGGTATTGAACATGTTGATCATTTTAAATGTTTGTTGGTTCAGTAACAGATAGACACTTACAAAGGATATAACTTATTTCTATAAAAGGACAACACATTAACAGCACTTATCAGAAGTATCATAATAACATAACTACACAGACAAAAGGATTAAATAATCCTTCTAAATCTATGGAGGGTTCTTCTGGCATCAGGGTCAACAGGTTTTCACTGTGCCATCAATCCTTGCTTACACCACTAACTGTGAAAAAACATCTACAATACTGGACCAACTTAAGGTCATTTTCCTCAACACTGCATGCACTCTATAACACTAAGAGTTCAAAAAAAGGGCTAAAAATAAGAATATCCTGAATAAGGCACATTCCAGAACACCTGAGGACCCCAAAAATCCAGGTCGCCCCATCACGTCACAGATTAAAAAACGACAAAAAGGGGGAGAGGGAGAATGATAAAAAGAGACAAAAAAGAATGGGGAGGGGGAGAAAATAAAAACAAAAATAAAACACTGGAGTGGAGCCCACGGAGACATTCACTTCCACAAAATAGAACCACGCTGAGACTGAGCTCACGTACAGAGACACTACAGAGGTACTTGGGGTGCTAACGACTTGTTTAGTCTGCTTGGAGCATGCAGCAATTAAAGGGTTCACTGGAGGTTATGAGGGGTGGAGGCCACAATGTGATTTAGACTGGAGTTGAAAGAATTAAAAATTCGATTGTACTGAATAATGGAATTAGAATAAAAAAATGACAGCTGGTTTAGCAAAAACGCCACTGAAATGAATAAAATCAGGCCGATTTGAAACAATAGCATCACATTTCTCCACTCAGTACTATTTTATTCAAGCCAATGAAACATTTTTATATTGTAACTCCAAAATTCAGCTTGATCGAGTTTTATTTCAGCCTGTTTTTAATTTAAAAAAATATTCATTTTGTTACATCCACCCCTCATAGAGACCAGGGGTCTCAATGGGCGTAAACACTATGATTGCAAAGATGACCCTTAGCTAGAATGGATGGGGGGGTTTCATTTTTAGAGGACAATTTGGGGAGCGTGGAGAGGGGCATGATGGGTAGCGTAGTTGTGTTGCTGCATAGCACAGGTCAGACACAGGTTATTAGCAGCTCACAGGAAAGAAACACGACACAGCAGGGCCACAGAGGATCCACATGGAGAGAGAAGCAGAGAAGTGTCTCCACACTACAATAGACTGTCATCTACGGGACTAAAGAGGAAATACTGGACAATTCCAACGTAAATAGCAGCTGGCAAACTACTATTTAGCTCGCAGTTGAGGTTGTTCTTGCGCCAAAGGCGAGGTCAATATAAATAGTATTAGGGAGAATCCAATTTGGATTTGAAAGCCTCCTGTGGAGCGTTTGTCTCTGCTAATTCAGATTTAACTCTAAGGAAAACTGGAGTATTATTATATTAATGCAACAGCAACAACAATGCACAACTGCTTTAGTCATTTCAAAGGGGAAATACCATGATGTGCTTTCATAGCAAGACTTCACTGAGTTGTGTGAGGGCAGAGCAGGGAGAACACTCTCTCTAAGAGATAAACCACAGTTAATTACATCAGATTACAAGTGTATGACCCACTACAGCAGCAAATACTGCCACTGTCTGACTTTATTAACTTATTTTATGCAAACCTGCTGTTTCCCTCTGTGTCTATAGTTGTTGATTTTGAAGCACTGCATGACTTTTAGACACTGTAGCCTGAACTGAACTTTTGAGGCCAATATCTCTGAATAAAACAAATGAAAAATAGCTTTTAAATTACCTTCAACATATTGATGCATTTTCGTAACCCAATATTTTGTAACTTTTTGGCTGACCCCAACGTATCCACAATAAGCTAATACCAGCCAGTGTATGTGTCGGGCATATTTAGCGGTCTGCCTCTAACATGATGCGTTACGTCGGTCCAGGTGGTGCCTGGGATCTGCTAAAAGCCCAGTATGGCTGTCAAATGACCTGATGATGTTCATATATTTACACCTCCCACATTATGTGAGTGCGAATGTGCATTTTCTCAAGTGCAACCTCTCTCCTGAACCTGGAGAGTGTTTTAATTATTCATGAAAGATGCATAAACAGTGATATTATCTATATAAAATGGTATTACGGCATACTGTCTAGACAAGTAAAATAGAGTAAAAGGAGAATTTCTTTACAGGACGTGAAAATACATGAGTGGAGGCTAATATAATGTAATACTTGCTTTGCGCTCACTCAAAATCACAGCTTTATCTCTGTGATTTTGAAATCTGTGCTATGAAAACCATTCCCCTTTAAAACACGTGTGACCACAGGATTTCCTAATTACTTACTTCTTTTTCTATGTTAATACAGTGCCACATTTTGTTAGCCCAAACACCCAACACACTCTATTCAAGCACCAGCGAGATGGATGGAAAAAACCCAGCGGAGCCCCCTGTCTATTGCCATGAAAAGCAACAGAAGAGGGCGGCCAAACCCATTTACCTTCGTCAGCCTCAATAGCTTCAATAGTAGCTGAAGAGAAGAAGAGGGGGGTTGCAAAACGAATGAGAGAAGTGAGCAGAGGAGTTCATTTTGTCCCAGGAACAAGTCAATGAGCAGCAAAGACAGCCAATGCCGACAACAAAGGTTAACGTCATCTCCACATTTCATGACAAAGGACACATGGATGTTAGCAAAGGGGGGAGAGGAGGAGGAGGAGGAGGAAGAGGAGGAGGGATGAGCCTTAGCTTTTTGATGAGTTCCAGATCTGTAAAGGGAAGGTGACACACGTTTGTGGCAGTGAACGAACCTCATGGAGAGGACTGCATCTTTGCAGGAACTTTAAAAAACTCTGACAAAAGAATCAATGTAGTGAAAGAAAAAAAAGGAATTCTGCGGGGACCGACAGTGACAGCAAATACAACACGTTAAAGCCGGAACTACATTAGTTCTTTAGTGGGCGATTTACAGCATACATGGAGGAGGGAGAGTTGAAAGAAGACGAATGGAAAACAGGGATAGAAGTTTGAGTGCATGTGTGATTGCGGCTTTCATGGCTTATCCGTTAATGTAAAATTGAAGCGTTGTAGACATATGGAGCAGCGTTACTGTTGTGTTGTGCGCAATATGAAGAAGCATCTGGAACTGCAGGATTGGCATCTTTTGATATGACATATCAAAAGTGCTGGCTTACTTTTGTGAGGTGTGAGGGGGGAGAAAAGACCTTCGGTATGATAACCACTTACCAATCTCATTACAGGCATCCTCGAGATCATAAATTAACATACAAGTACAGTACAACTGTGTAAATCAGTTTTACACAAAGACAGGGATGAGGCAGAAAGTACCAGCTCTACATTACTGAGGACTACACAACATATCATCATGAGGATGAGGAAGAAATTACGAAAAAAGGCACGAGAGCAACAAACTGTAAACAGGATGGTTGATGGAGTCAACATTACAGTAGAAGCACACTGGCGTCGGCCTGTTGGAGGGGAGCAATGTGATTCTACCAATGTTGCAACAGGAATCTCTGAACATCACTCTACCTTCACTGGGGTTCTCTTTGGGGTCAGCTGCATCAAAATGGCTTAAAAACAAATACTCTTCAACCTTTATGTTCATGTGTATTCATCCTTAGCACCACAGTCATGCAGGTCAAAACCAAATATACACCTAGAGTTGGACTGAAAGCCTCATACAATAGCTGGTATTTGTATTAAATACTCAGTTTCATTATACAAGCTCCATTCTAGTCATGCAGAATTCTTTCTTTTAACTAAAAACACCCCGGAATGAAAAAAGAATGTGAAAATAATGATTCTTTCTGCCTAAATCAGTGGGGCTGAAGTGAAAATGTGAGGCCCATCCCCCCTAACAGAGATACGTAGCTTTGCCAACTTCTTCCAGATGTTTTATCCTTGTGTGTAGTTGAAACAATATTCTGTCAATTGATTTGCTGAATTGTAGGGCTGCACCAAACAATTCAAAGCTTTGCAGAGGCTATCAAGCATTTGTTAGTGTTTCGAGCGTTCTGTTGGGTAGGTGAGGTGAGGGGACAGGTACCAGATGTGCTCGACCTGTCAGATCAGCTCGGGGTCCTGCGATTACAGAGGATTTAATGCATTATGATTGGCTGTACGGCAGTCATACATTATGATTGGTTATTGTGGTCAGTACCGAGTCTGTTCTGAACATAGTCCGCCATCTTAGTCTGCAAGACAAACTTAAAAACGTTTGTTATATTTTGTATATCTCTGATTTGTACCACACATTTGTGAACACTTTACATTCACATGACTTTTTTTGGACACAAGTGTGTGAAACAGGTTGAAACAACAAAGCAGATGACTGTTTTATCTACAACTAGTGCTAGCATGCTAACAAAAAGTTGCCATTTTGCGTTTGCAATATTTGTAATTAGCGTGTTAGCTTGCTAACAATCACTGTCATTTTAATCAATTGTTTTTTTGTGAAGCACTTCATAATGTGGATGTCCATATTTTTGTCAACACAATACCAGAATCACATTTGGTAATGTTAGTCTGTGTAGCCAGTACAGCACA
>JAQLOL010000016.1:6766628-6779331 GCA_029783665.1 Naso thynnoides | reverse complement strand
CGATCTGACTTGCATTTATTTCTGATTTACAGTATGCAGACCCATTTAACGGGCATGTCTAATTTAGTGAGCAGTTTGCTGACTCATAAATCATGTGTAGCAAGTTTTGTATTTATGAACAATAATTGAATTCACTGCACAAACCGTCTGTGCTACATTTCTTCAGGCTGGGCCGTTTTCATTATAGACACAGAGTGCTGAATGTTTATTACAACACAAGGTGCAAACAACATTTGGTAGAACTGCTTGTAGTCAGTGTTCTCACGCATGCATGCTCACCTTTCTCCCCGACAAAGGGCAGAGACCAGGTGAAAACGTCCATGAAGTTGGGCAGCCAGTAAGGATGAGGTGAGCAATTGAACTGTCGGATGTTCATCACATTGTTCTCGTACTTCAGCACTGCCGCTGTGGAGGGTGAGACAAGACAAGGAAGGGTGGTTGTCAAAATATTTGCCAGAGTGTAAGGTTAGATAAAATCAAGTCTGCTGTCTCTTTGGATCCTGGATTTAAAGGACCATACCGGTCTATTTGACTTCTCACCATTAGCAGAGATCACCCCTGCCCTCTACAAACGTTAAAATTTGACCAAGTGTTTATTTTTAGTAGATCTCAGACTATAATTTTAAACCCCATTTGCTGCCATTCATGTTGAAACAGGTTGCAGAAACACTATAGGACACCCTTCTAAAGAGAACATCTGCATTTATTTGGTCAAAAAGAACTTGATGAGAGAGAGAGAGAAGCCGGGAGCCATTGAGACCAAAGTTACGCCTGGAAAAGGATCATTACACAGACTTTCTTTTTAACTAACGTCACACATTTGAGTTATTTTCTGCAATGTTTACTGAATATGGACAAAATGTAAACAAACATGACATCTTATAGATAAAGCTATTTAGGGAAAAATGGGTGGGGTTTATATAACCTATGTAGCTGACATTGAAAAAGGAAAATGACACTAGCAGAAGTAACACTGGTATGGTCCTTTAACATATTCACATGACAATAAGGAAAATACAACATCTGTATTTTCCTCTAAAAAGTCTTAGATAGACGCGGCAGTTTGTAATCAGGACTTGAGTTTGTACTTCAACAGACCAAGAAAAGGCATCAGATCTCATTAAGGTCCGGGTCCATTACCAGCCTTCATCCTGTTCCCAACCACCACTTAGAAATACTGAGTGGTTTCCCCAGCTGGTATATACCAAGGCACATTTCCATTTGTTAGTCCACCATTAATCAGCCAACAGAGAGTTACCCACAAAGTGCTCAGGCTACAGTAGCAAGAAAAACAAGGATGCTTGTTGTTGATGGTTGTCATGTTGCTGAGGAGCTAACAAGATAAACATTTAAAGAAAACGACCAAAGAATGCTTAGAGGGATTGTTTTGGAAATTAAATTCTCCATAAAGTTGAAAGATATTCTTCATTTATTTAATAACTTTTTATTAAACTGGTATTTTGTTTCTTCAGGTGGTCTGTTAAAATATTCACTAAGGGGATGAGGTTTTTCCTCCTCCCTTTTTCAGTACGAATTTGAAAAATACTCTTTTAAAGTTTTAACGTGAAAAGTTCTTGGATGTTTTTGTTGTTTACTTATCCTTGCAGGTGCTGTGCAGACGTGACTTTAAGAAAAAAACAAAAAAAAAAACAAAAAAGAGGCCAGTTGCTACAGAGCTTCTTTTGGCTAAAAAGCTATTGAGAAAAGTGTAATGTGGCCAAAATGTTGTCATCAACATCGAGACTGAAGTCTGGATGTAACTCAAGATTTTGTCAGATGCTGTCAGTCAACCTCTGGGTGATGACAGTTAATAGACGGATCCAGTAACAAACTACCTACACAAAGATGTTTTTAGGTGATGTATTATCATCGGTGCTTGTCAATCTCCCACTCTGACAGCGAGACTAATATATATGCAGAAATGCAAAGTGAGATGTGTAAACTGAGGCTTGAAACATGCAAAAGCATCAAAATGAAGGCAGCTCCGCTTTGGAGAAAAACAGAGAGAGAGAAAAAAAGTAATCAATCCCCGTTTTCCCCCTTTGGAACATTTCCTCTGCGTATTGATTACCGCCTCCAGATGGTGAAACATGTCTGTCATCACAGAAACACATGGCTCAGCACTTGGGCCCTATGAGGCTGAGCACTTTTCATTAATTAGCAGAAAACCGTCAATTTCTGTTGAGACAGAAAGGCGAGCAGCCAGAGACAGGAAGCTATCGTAATGATGGGCAATCCTCGTAATAGCAATGAACTCTGTTAAAGTGTCTTTTTTTTCTTAATTTAAGGCTTCTGCTGAGATTTTTGATGACTGTTGATGTTTTTTATGATGTCATCTCCCCAGAAAGCATAAAACATGCTCCAAAAAATCCTCAATTTGAGTTGAGTGATAAAAAAAAAAGGCTGTCTTTTTAACTTCAATAAAACCACTCAACCTTCTGAGCCACAGCGCCACCTACAGACCTCATATCATTTTCAAGACAATGACAGGTGACCATGAAATGCTACTGTTTACTCCAGACCTGATTCCACCGTCATGTTTTCTTTTATGCCACTTTAAATACTTAAATAAATCAAAATGTATGTGCTCCATCGTTTCAAGAAGTATTTACATAAATGGACTGTTTCTTAACATTTTGAGAATTATGCATATTTGTTTTCATCCTTTGGGTTATAGGACAAGATTTTTTAATGACAAGTCTGAATGGCACAGCCAGCCGCTGGTTAGGTTTGCATAAGGAATGAAACATGCAACACCTTACAACAACACCAAAATCCATGAGACAGTCTGGCACAATAACCCCTTCAATTATTCAAGCAATTCATGTTGAGTGGAGACTGCAGTGGGTGCGGCTGGGTTTGTTTTCACAGTGCGGGTGTAGAAGGCAACGGAGAATTAAAACTAAAAACAGAATATACAAGCAAGTTGTTGGATGCAGGGTGCGACCAATATATATCGGTTTACCAGTATTATCTGTTGAGCCCCACTAATTACCTTTTTAAAATTCCTTTACTCAAAAAGTAAACACCTAAATGTACACTAGGGCCTGACAAATATATTGGTTTGCTAATACTACTGGCTGGTATCGGCCTAACACAGATATATCAGTATCAGCGTATACGTTCTCCGATATGTGCAAAAATAAAGACTGCTTTTAAGACTGGAAAAAAGACTTGGACCAGTGATTTAATAGTGTAATTTTGTAATTATAGAGAGCAGGCCCTTATTTACTGACTAATATATGAAGTGTTTACTGTTCAGTGCTCTGATGTTTGGAATAAAATTTGTTCAAAGGTAAGTTATCCTGCCTCCATTACATTTTTCAATCACAAGTATTTGAAAACCAGATTCAGCTGACATTAAATACGCATATAAGATGGCCGATATATCGGATATTAGAATTTCATATCAGTATCATCATTCATATCAGGTATCAGTATCTGCACCAAAAATTCTATATTGGTCAGGCCCTACCATGCAGTGTTTTTCTTCGAGCACCAATGAGAGTATCAGTTTATTTTACAGAATGCCTTATCATAATCAGCTGGTCACTGTGTATTGCTGACATAGAAACCAGCTCCCAAACACTGACCACTGCATGCCCCATGTGACCTCACTCATGATTAAGGCATAGTGCGAACGTGGGTGCTGAGGAAAACATGAGAGCCGCCAAACATAAATATACCTAGGCTGTATATAGAGGTCCCAGCCTCTCTCATGCATGAGGCCAGTCTGGTGGCCCCGATCTGGGGAAAGCGGACACCAAGGCTGGGTCACCATGGGGGACTTTCCTGCCTTGGCCTCTCCAGGGTCAGTAATAGCAAGTCATCAACCCTGGCATCCCGAGAAGCTATAACCTTGGTTGCAACACAAACGGGGTCAGAAAACATCTTGCTAGACTGGGGCTGGCCTCAGTGTGTGTGTGTGTATATGTCTGTTTGTGTGGAATCAATTAGGCATGGCGATGCATATATTGCAGTAATGCAGTTGAAGTGGTCTCTTAAGTATAGCAAAGCACTGCATTCCACGACTGTCACCTTTTATCCCAGGCTGCACAAATGAACACAACCACATCCTGTAACACAAACAGACACATCTCCTGCAGGGGAAACATCCATATACTGTATAATTAATGTCACATTAATATCAATATCAGCTAAACACTACACGGTCCAGTTAGAAACGCACTGCATCGCTCTGACACACTGCACTCAGACGGACGCTGTGGGTGTTTATTCGTGTGCGTCGGTGTGCATGAAAGCAGTCGCACGTGTGGGCAGGAGTTGCATAAACATCGCATACTGCATAAACATGGTCGAGGCACTTGATTGAATGCAGCCATGGAAGCCCGGAGGGAAAAAGGCAGAGCGGGGGAGAAGGTCAGCTCCCCTGCCGTCGCTCCTTCAAATCGGATTCCCTTTAAAGGAACAGAGACACCCGACAACCTCCCCCGTGCGAAACAAAACAAAACATGTTCGCCGAGCTCCGGGTACGTGCAGGTAAAGGCCCGCTTTCGTCTTCTGGATATTTCATTAAACATGCAGATGAGGGTGACAGGAGCAGCACTTTGCTTCCCTATTATCAGAGCACTCATTACAGCAAATGCACAATTATATGCAAAGTTATTTCTCCTACAGCAGGAGGGCAGAGCTCTTGCGGCGACCAGCTGTGAGTTCTGTGTTCAGCTCCACTGTTGAATTTACCACTGCATGACAGCCACTAGGTGTCTCTGCTGCTCTGGTGGTGGCTGACAGGGTAGCTGAGGCCAAGCCTGCAGCCACGGAAACACAGATATTTGAGGTGACGCCCGCTCATTAATTATTCATAAGGGAGTGCCTTCAGCTGGTTTCCCCGGTAACGAGGACTGTTAAATCTGCTTTGAGATCAGGGGGAGATTCCCACTGTCCGGCCCTGACGCTTAATGCTGACTGCATATCTGTCCTCTTGTATCAAGTTCCAGTGGATTAGTATTCCATGCCAAACGTTTAGACCTCCACGGTCCATTACACTTACTGCGCTCTACTTCCATTAGATGTCGGACAAGTGGATGGTTGCGACTGAATATAGTCCATGTACAGCTGAGCGATGCAGAAATGGTTTCCCATGATTTTCAGTTGATGACTTAATGAGACCATTTGTTGCGCTTCCATCAATGTCTGCCCTGTTTGCGTAAGGAAAGGACTGCGATGAAATACCTTGTCATGCATGAAAAATATGTCAGCCGCAATGAGCTGACCAAAATGCAGGGTTTTGATTTTAAATGATTCACTTTTTTTTTTCCTTCTCTCGAGGTTGGCTTCTTTGCTTCTTCAAGAGCTTTCAACAACACCCCACCGACTCTCTCAGGGGATAGATGGGTTTTTTATTCCAAATTTTGGTTTGAAAGGAAAACATCTCAAGTGAGGGTCTGCTTACCAGCTTTCCTAAAACTTTCAATTAGATCTCATGGTCTTCTTCAGGTAATGGAGATAATTTTTGCTTTTGAATATATTAATATGAAAAAACAAACAAACAAACAAATAAACCCCCTAACTTGACTCAAGGTCCAATTTAGTAGCATTTTCTGGTCTTTTAATTCCATTTCATGGTCGTCCTCTGTGGATTACAGAAGCTTTTGATTTAAAAATATTTTGGTTTACAAACAAACAACAATATGTTGATGGCTGTTTTATATTATAATACAGTATTTTGGGAAAAAATAAAAATATAAACATGGTAACTTAAGGTCCAACTCTTTTTCTGGAGCTTTAATCCACCTTTCATGTTCTTCTTCAGTGGATAGAATCTGGTCAGTTATCACAGATTCTATGGCTTGGCGATACGGGCTGAAATTTATAGGCAATGTTTTTAGGCTATATCTCAATGCTAGAACTGAGAAACATCATATATTCAATCAAACATCACATATTTTTTGACCATATTCCCTTTTTGATGCGACACTATTGTAGAGATATAATTGGTCATCCCTCCAATATTAACACAATCCCATTTTGATCAATAACCATTAGTATTGTAGATATAATGACTAAGTAGGTAAAGGCAAGTATTAAAACAAGTCAAACTGTCTGATAAGTTGAGAAAATTAAATCACTTTACTGTAATGCAGCCTTTAAAAACCAAAAAAACAAAACAAAACAAAAACCCATTAATTCCATATCAGGATAACCGTACCAAATATCTAAGACGATATAAGTCTCATATCACCATAGTGATAAAATTTCTTTACATTACCCAAGCCTAAAAGATTCTACATAATAGAAGATATTTTGATGTCTTTTCTTATTTAAAGGTGGAGTCAGTAGCATTTGTAAACACAACAGCCATTTGTAAAACAACATTCAAACTGGGCCCCTCCTCCAGGCTCAACGCACCAGAAGTATTGTAACTTAGCATGTATTACATATACTGCTTAACACTTACCTAATGTTACACAGCAAGCTATACAGAAATATCACATTTATTTAATGGAGAAGTCGATAATTTAGCAAGCTAACAAGCTAACTGCCAGTGTGTAGCACATGCCTGTCTGTCACAAAGTAGCCCAACTCTTCCCAGCCTCTCTTTCAGTGCTTCAAAACAGCTGAAAACCAAACCGAAACTCACTCTTGCTCTGGAACAAGTTTTATCTGCTTGCTCACTAGGGCTATATTTCCTTTCTTTGCACTACGTCCACATTCGTAACTTTCTCCGCTCTGGACAGTGTTCATTAGCTGTGCTCTGCGGGACTGTCACACTATAGTTACTTAAAAGTTGATTGCGCGTCTACATCGTTCCTTACGGTAACTCGTCCTGAGCAGGTCCTGAGTCAGCCAAAACATCAAAATACAGGCAGAGGGTGATATGTCTCTATACACAATCACCTCCACACATGTACAGAGGCCCAGACGTGATGATAGAGCAGCATTACTTTTGTACATGTCTATATTTTATTTTTTTGTAAAATCCTACTGACTCCACCTTTAAAACATCATCGGAAAAGGGAGCCATAATTTTCCTCAATAAGCTCAATGGAATCACAACTGATCAGATCTCAACAAAAACCAGCTCTGCATTTGCACACTCACCAACGCCGATATACACCAATGAGGGTTTGGAACCTACTTAGTATGGAACAAGAAGAGCAATTCCTGCAAAACATTACTATTAGGTTCTTTGTTTTTCGATGCAGCATGAAAAGTTTTGTAACCGATCCATAAAGGGAAGCCTGGTTATGACACCCATGTGATAACAGATGGGCGGGCATCTGCAGCCAGGGCTTCTCGCTGGCACTCGTGACGAGAGGGAAAAATGAATTCCCCGCTGTGCTGGCGTCACCGCTGCCCCAGCTTCCATCCTGCTATTTATTCCAGTGGCAGGGCCAGGAGGAGCCAATCTCCCCACTTCGTTTCCTTTCTCCTCAAAACACCTTCCTCCTAACTTCATAGCCGCTGGCGGGGAACGGTGTAAAAAACAAACTGTATTCTGCTTGACCTGTGAGTGAACTGACTGATGTTCTGAGTCTCTCTCTTGGCCAGAGCACATCCCTCTTTATTTTAAAATTAATGCAAGTCTCTACCCCATCAGTCCATTGCTGTTCCCACCTCATCAACAAACGATAACGCAAGAGAGGATAGAGACACTCATTTGGTTATATAACATTTAACAGGTGTGAGATGGATTGAACTCCACCAATTCTTCACTGTCTCTAGGGTGAAGTAAAAGATTAGTGTCAACAGCACTGGCAACAACACTGTCATTTTTGCTTCTCCTTCATCCAAGCTCTATAACCATTACAATTCAGTTGCTGGCTTTTGGGACCAGTCAATAATGATGCAGCAGAAAACATTCCATTAATACAAAACCGCAAGCAATCTCCAAAGTGTGTAACTGCCAACTACACCCCCCTGCTCTTCATCTCGCTCTCTCTCTGCTGCAGTCACTTCAGGACTCAAACAGTGAAAGCTCAAACAGTGAAAACTGCTAAATCACTGCTGCTGTGTTTTCATTTAACGCTCTCCCTTGCCAGTTCTGGGGTGCAGAGGTCACTGTGCGATGGACAGCTGGTCAGCGCCTGACACTTACTGCAAAGCCAACAGTTTGACTTGTGAGGAAAATGAGTGATGGGTGGCATCTTTAAGGTGGACTTTATCTTTATAGAATCACATCCTCGGCATCATTCATGCGCTGTTTACCCTGACTCAGCTACAAGTCCAATTTACGTCTGGTGGAGGAGTTTTTCATTGCCTGTTTGTTGTGCCCTGTAGATCTCGTCCGCCTCCTTCTCTCTGACGGGAGGTGCACTTCTCGCTATATCTTTTCCCTCCCCCTTGGAGAGGTCTCATTGGTTAATCTGGCCAACTCCCAACACTATATTGATGGGACCTGCTGATGCCTCCTCCCTCCCCTTTAAGATTTATGGGCCCACTCAATTGGCAATCAATCACGGGACATGCTCAGTGGGCTCCCAGCTCCGGCAAGAAGCTAAGAGCAGACCAATTCATTACAGAGGCTTTGGTTCCACCAGTGAACCCCACCCACATGACTGATTAGAAGAGCATCAACGGGACTGATGGGGCTGTACTGGTTAGCTGTGCCTGTTTCATGGAATTGTGTAACTGTGGGAGGAAAATACATTAAGCAGAGTCAAGTAAATGATTGATAAAGTGAATTTGGAACCAAGTAATTACATAACTGCAACTTGTGAAGTTTTAAGAGCTTTAACATAAAGTCTCTGGAACGATCTTAAGCTCCAAGGATGTTTATTTGCTTATTTTCTCTCCCATTATATTTGTATTATAAGGCAAAGATCTATCTTGTGATAGATTTAGTCAAAGAGAAAAGTGTGTCTCATTTTTGGAGCAGACATTGAATGATGAGAGAAATAAATAACATGTCGCTCTGCCAGGTAAGATGTATCTGTGTGGCTAAATGAATTCTGCTCTAAAAAACAAACACAAAGAGCCTTTTTCTTGTGATAAACACTCAAACTCTGTGAGGCATATTATCAGCTGAAGGTCAGCCAGTTGCGGCTAAGACCACTTGCAGGCCAAATCATTTTAGATCTTTTGACTGTTTCCATATTGAACCCGAGAGGTGCAAATGATTTGCCAGGCAATTGGTTGCCAAAACTAGAAACAACAAACGCCTTACATCACTTTGTTTGTTTGTATTGTGTCATGTTGACTGTGAGCCCTTGGAAGATTAGTTGGCATGGAACAAATGGGGTCCTAATAATAAACAACAAACTAGACAGGCGAACTGCCACACTGTTTCATGACTATCCTTACGGTGCAGGGAGGAGGCATGGAGGCAGCTCATGGGGAAAAGAGTAAACAAATGCAACCTAATCTCATATCAGAAATAAACACACCTACAAACGGGCTAAAAGGAAGCAAAAGAGGTCAGCCAATACTCCCTTGTGTAATATACTCTACATACTTATTGCATTTCATCGCGGTAGGAACAGCAGAACAGCATGCACCAAACATCATCGCACTTTCCTTCCCATTTCCATTTCCTGTGGTTTGCCCATCGCTGCCTCCATCCAAACATGCCCCCACAGCCAAGGCAGATACTGTCTGTTCTCGGGGGTGAAAAGTGCTGACTCACAGCACAAAGGCAAGCCTATCTTACTGTGTGGGCGCCACAGCACCACATAGAGCGCCAATTGGTGCCAAGTGGATCGGAACCATACTATTTCAAATGACTTACGTTTCATTCTTTTGAACTGACCGGACAAAAACCACACAGACGTTTGTCTTTGGAAAAGCACAGTACTTTAACCAAAGTGTTTGTAATATGATCATGGGTTACAGTGATTCTCCAAAAGCTGTATTCAATGTAAAAACAAAATTTAAGATTACTGAAGAACTTTTTTTTTTTTTTTTTTTCAATATGTGGACAGATACATGCTATCCTTAAATTAGAAATTTACATGCACAGCATCATTTTCAAATGTTTTCGGAGAGTAACTATAAGGGAATGTACTTAATATTTTAAAAAGGTAATACATACTAATCAACAGAACTGTACATGTAGCTAAAGGCTAACTAAACTGTTGTCCTACGGTGTGATGTTAAAACATCAAGATGTGAGATTGCTGTGTACCTTCAAATAAACCCAAGACAATATTCTAAAGGACATTTAAAAGTTCCGTTAAGCAACATTTTTGATTTTGACACTAAAACAGAGGTCTCCCAAAATTCAAAAGCAAGCATTAAAATGTTTTACACCTGCTAAAATCACACACAACAACAATCTGATCGGTTGAGTGCTAAAGCCGAAATCACATTTTTTATATCCAAGAGTGTGTAAAGGTCTGTTGAGGTCTGCGTGACATAAATACCATTATCAGAGGGTGTATGTATATGTGAGCTCTGAGCAGACATCTGCATACCTCCAGTTTTTTGTGACTGTGTCCTTTTCACCAGAACAAGCTACAGAACACGGCCGCACATGCACATGCACTCAATTCATCATCCAAGTGGACTCTACAAGGTAGTACAATAGAACCATTGTGGTTTCCACAGCTGTCAGTACATGTCTGTATAAGTATATTCAGGCCTTAAAACTCAGAATCCCCCTAATATAAGACCCTGGCTAATGCAATCCCAAAAACAACTCCCACAACCCAACTGAAGGCTGCTTGCACATTATAAAATGATGAAATGCTGAAGTAATGTGAGAAAAGAGTAAAAAACTAGCAAACCAGAGACCCAGACATTTTTCAAGGGGTAAGGAGACTAAACCAGAGGCATAGGAGGTGTCAAAAAGACAACTCAGCAACAAATATTTTGACTCGTCATTGCAGGAAAAGTACTAGTGGCACATAAACGTTAATGAGGGCTCCATCTTAAAACAACTGCAATCTAGCATGTGCAAACTCAAGGCCTGAAGTTCTTAAATGGAATGAAGCCATTTGCCGTGTAATTATTTACATCTCAGCTTCAAAAACATTTTGGAAGGTTCCAAAACTGCCATTAATTGTCGAAAATTCACAATCTGAGACCAGCGGTTTTCTAACTTGTAACCTGGCAACACATAAATCCAACAGTGTGATTCTTATGTTCAATTCAGTGAAGACCGATAACAATAAATTCCTCCTCCTTACCTTTGTTGTTGTAGACATCTAGGTAGTTGGGTGCTGAGAAGATGGTGATAAGGGATGGGAAGCCAGTGGTCTGACTCTTTCTGTACATGCGATATCTGGTAAAACATCCAAAAATGAGGGAAGCATCAGTTAACATTACGAAATATTTTTACTGCATTAATCATCATTGTTGAACCCTTGGGATATGATCATCAGGGACAGTTTTAACAACCTTGTTTGCATTATGATTGTGTGTGTTTGTCTTGTAAACCAATGCATCAGCAAGGGGGGGCAAGTCGGTGCAGCCTCAGGAGAGTAAATCCCTGTGTAACAGGTGAAACATACCCTGAAGTAGTCATTATATCGAACCAAGTCAGCATTCAAACCCAACTACTCTGATCTCCACGTGACATCATTACTCTGTTTTATGCTGTGTACATGGAATGGCATAGAGCTTTAGGTAAACAACGTACTTAACACATAAGTGTTAAGGTGTCTGCTCACACCTTATAGAAACTGTTTATAGACATTTAAAACTGCAAGGACACACAGACAGAACTAAGGGACATTATTGCATGTGGGATATAAGGCGTCTTGGGGCAGCAATCTCATCTGAGACACGGTGAGGTCTCCCATGTGACCAAGCTGTGGGAGTGCAATGGTAAACAACTGTGTGCCGTGCATCCCACCGCCTTAACCTCACTTAGAAGAAGATGAGCCTGACACATCCACCCACCTGCCCGCTTTAAAAACTAAACTTTTCCAAGAGGCTCTCAAGCGTTCGTTAGAAATCCAGGATGCACTGCTAGGTCCTGATGAATAATAGACAAGTCTGGTAGTCGTAAAGCACTGAATGCCACTAAATGTGAAGTAAACAACAAACAGTGACTAAAAGTTTTACAATCAAACCCTTCAACCACAGTTCTTGACAAGATCTGCGCGAAACGTTCTTGTCACGTCATAGACTGACTAACTCCTCACACTGGATTCGCTTTCATTTCTTGGATTACCACGGCTTCTTGAAAAGTTCAGACCGCAGTGAACCTGCTGTCCAGACAGGCTCACGCAAAGCTCCCAGGGCACCGAGGGAAGCTTTTCTTTTAATACCCTGGTCTGAATCACTCTGCCCTGTTGCAGTGTGATGGGAGAAGACGAAATGCCACAACACTCACCCAGCATCCTGCGCTTCATGGGCCCGGATGATAGATAATAAGTTATTGTGTCGTAGAAAGTCACAGACTGCAGGGTAGCTGTTGAATAAAGAGACACATATTTGGTTTACTTATACATCAAGAAAACCTCGGAAAGATCAAGAAGAAGAATCAATAGAAATAACTAAATAAGTCATGGGTCTTATTGATTGTGCTCAGAGAAACAGTGAGTATACAACACTGAGTTCAAGCTAAATTTGTTCTCAAACCATCTGTAAATCAAAGGAGGTTTATTGCTTTGAAAGGTTGGCTGTGATTGAAGGCTTTCATATCAATTTTAACTTTGTCTGAAATGTATAACCTTTAAACAGCAAAAAACCTCAACATTTTTGAAAGAAAAGGTAATGGTGACTCATTACTGAAATAATAACCCGCATAACTTTTAAACAAGCTTTTATACTGTAAGAGTAGTAGGTGTGATCC
>JAQLOL010000016.1:6731310-6766528 GCA_029783665.1 Naso thynnoides | reverse complement strand
TCATTACAGGCTGTATTATTTTAACAACAAAAACAAAAGATAACACTGCCAAGGGTTATTCAGTGTGTAAGCAGAGAGATCAAGTTCTTTTCTAGATACGTTTTTCTGGTATTATTATTGCGTTGAACACGGTTTTCCTACATAAAAACTGTGAGAAAAGGTTTGAGGCACTTCTAATGTTTCTCCCTCATTGAAAAATTCTGGATGTATCACTCACAGGCCTCATGTCCCGCGCACCACTGCTGCTTGTGCTAGATTGACTAATGAAAGAGCAGCTTGCAACAACACAGCTAACAGTCGGCATTAAAGAAAGACATTACAAGATTCAGCCGTAAGTGTTTAAGCTTCAGTTGACTAGCATACAAATCAGAATGATTGTGTAGTTAGCATTTTTTTATTTGCTAACTGTAGCTGTTTGTTAGCTTGTCAGCTACTAGCTGGCAGTGGCTGACACAGAGTTAGCAGTTGTGCTAAAGCTAACTGTCACTCATAAGTCTACTCTGCTGCAGGTCTTAAGTGTCTTTGCCTGCCAATGGCTTTCAAATTTGTGATGTAACAAATCTAGCTTGTGTTGGCTTTATGTTTGATACTCCGACTTTAGGCAAGTGCAGCAAGACATCGACCCCTTCAGTCAAGGAATGTTAAAACAGCTCTTAGGTGACAAACCCTGCACAGACACAAGTTAGCATTGACAAGGTCTGACATTTTAGGAAACATAAATATAAGTAAGACACATTCTGGATCTTTCAAGAATTTGGATTCAAAAACTTTACTGCCTATTAATGCATCTTTTGCTTTTTCACGGCTCATAAAATACATACCGTACATGCAAGAATATCTAAGGATAATGTCTTGATCTCTCAACAAGCTGCTTTTAAAACTGCACTGCTAAAAGACTTTTGAGTGTTGCTTTGTAAAAGCATGATTAAAACCCCCGTGGACGTCAGGATTTGTGAATCGTGGGATGCTGTGTAATTAAAAAGTGAGCGACAGAACACAATGAATGAGTGACACCTTTACATCACATCTGAAACACTTAGTGAAGGTGGGAGGAATCTTTCAACAATAACAGGGACTAAACTCATGTGGAGTTTTTTGCAATTTCATGTCTCAAATTTTTAGCTAATTAACATAAAAGTCACTTTACAGCTTTCCAAGTGATAGAGATGAAATTTTTCAGCATCTCACAGCCTAAGTGAGAGTGCTGATGGATCGAAAAAGGACAGTTGAATAACACTTTAAAAAAGGTAAATCAGAATCCATACAGATATGAAAATATCAAAAGTTTTGTGGTTCAGTGAAAGAGTATTGTGCCTGTGGAAATGCAGGTTGTGATGTTGTATTAAGTTTTGTAATCGGAGCTTAACGCCCCTGCAAAATCAGAGCAAAACAATGAACAACACCCTCCTACACGCAGCAATCAAAACCAAACTATACATTTTGGAGTCCGACCTTTCAGCTAAAGTACCAAAAGATTTTGTTTTCCAGCAAGTAAAACGCTGCACAGAGAGAAACAGCTGCTTTTTCAAATTGCTTTTCAGACACGATCCCATGTCTATAATCGACACAATAGACTGTTGAGGTTTCGAGATTTTGCTAAGCTGCTGTGGAGTTTCGGTCAAGTTTGATACAGAGTGTACAATTATGGCAGCTTTATTGCATCTCTTGATGTAAAGCCCTTTGGGGCAGGCTTGTAATAAAACTGTTATATAAGTAAATTAACTTTAATTTGGCTGGCTTGTTTTTGTATGCAGGCTTATCCAAATACCACGCCTGGTTTTTAAATTTAAATTTTGTGAAAACCCATCATGGGAGACTGAAACTGAAGAAGCTGGGAGTGGTTCATTAACAATCGCGCTTCATGCAGACAGGAGAACACATGCATACTTGACAATCACAACAAACATCTGCTGGGAGGGATGTGAAAGGGAGGGAGCGGTTTGCCGAGTGGGAATTAAAAATGCAATGCGTTTTCCTTTTCCTTCAGAGAGGGGAAGAAATTAGGACTAGATGTTTTATTTCTCACTTGATTTCCTGCAGCAGATGCAGATACAGGCCATATGGAGCCCTTCGGTAGGCGAGATATATTTTAGTCTCATTTGTTTTTTGGCTGTTCGCATTTTGAGTTTAGGGCATCTCCCATCTGTCCGACAACAGGGCACAGATGTTAATGGGCTCCTTGGACGGCATGAGGAGTTGGGCAAGGAATGACTTCATCCTGTGCAATCAAAGTGGCACTTTGCATGTTCCTCGTGCTCAAATTTTAAGCTTTTGAAGTTGGTTTGATATCAATAGCTTTTATTAACACAAATGAAAAAGATGTAAAGAAAATCACTTTAGGCTGATTCATCTGTGCTGCCGAGTGGGGGCTGAAATGAAAGCAACCGTATTCAAAACGTGCAATTTCATGCCTGAATTGCTTTTATAAAAGTGTTACGAGTGTGCCCACGGTGCTGGGAGAAAGTATTGGTTGCTGCAAGACAGAAGCAACAAAGAGGCTGATGGTTTTCAGAGAGGCGTGTTGAGGAATGGCTCCCTCTCAGTCTGGCTCAAACTGTCTCATAAATCCTGACTGCCAGTGTGACGCCAATTAGCGACCATCCCCTGGGCAGATGCAGTGAAGGACACTGATGAAAACAAGCCTCCAGAGGAATTTTGACCAAATGGCAGAAGGTTAACCAGGATGCTGGTACAACACAAACATGTGACATCAGTTGTCTGAGGTAAAAGAGGCCACATTGCAAGCACCTCCGTTTGGTTTTCCTTTGGTGAAGTGACAACTTTAACACAAAACCAGTCGTGGATCGGCGGTGTAATGGCTTCCACATGCAAACAAAACAAAAGATGTAAAAATAATCAGCCCTTACAAATCCACAAAAACTGCAGTGCTGGGAGTTTGTTTCGAAGCACTGCCATTAAAATACTATTAAGTCTGCAGTTATGAAACACCTGTTATTGGATCAAGGAAAACAAAAAGAGAAAATGCACATCAGAAGCCTCTGGACATTTCTGACTACTTTTGCTGGTTTGCCCCAGGCGTGTCGGGACCAAGTAAGAACGCTTGGGTCATAATGAGCAAAGGGAGCGCACTCAGAGACAGGACTGGGCCTTGCGGTAATGTGCCAGTTCATTACATTTTGTGACAGTGCGAGCTGCCTGCTTGGAGCATTTCCTCTGTTTGTTCAGCTAGTCAGCTCAATTGAAGGTAATGCGGGTTACATAAATACTGGCGACAGTCTAAGGCGGAGACTCTGGGACTCCTCTAAAGCACGCCATGTTCGAACAACTGCTGCTTTCCTACTCACAGTTTAGGAGTTGCAGAGATGAAAAATGGAAATCTGGCAGCAGGGTTTTTGATTTATGAACACATTGACAAGCTGATTGTGATTTTTTTTGTTTTTCCATTTTTTTAGTAATCCCACGACTCCCGTACCTGTGTTAAAGATTAAATATTCTGTCTTGGAAAGTGTTCACTGTATTTAAAAATTAATTTAGCAATAAGTTTTCCACAGATTGCATAGCCAAAATTAATCAGTAGATGATTTATATGTCCTAAAAGTCGGCAAAACACCGAACTAGACTGTGAACTTTCTGAAATGCAGCTTCTAAGATCATGCTTTTATTTTGGCAGCCCATTATAAATCATAATGTTGGCTTAAGATGAGAATATTAAAGCACCCTGGTACAGTAGCTCAGTTGGTAGAGTGGGCGCCCCATGTACAGAGGCTGTGACCCCGCTACAGTGACCTCGAGTTCAATTCCACCCTGTGGCCCTTTGCTGAATGTCATCCCCGCTCTCTCTCCCACATTTCCCGTCCAATCCTTCAGATGTTCTATCAAATTAAGGCCCAAAAAGCCCCCCAAAATATTTTAAAAAGATAGACAGACTGAATACTGCAGATGTTTTTGATGAAAGCCGTGAATAAAAAGCCATTTTCTATCCAGCTTTAACATGGAATCCTTTATGCAATTCTCCAAAGTCACAAAAGAACAAATAATACAGAAATGAAATGTCTTTAAACGTGACATTTACTCTGATTGTAAGAGACAAAACTCACCTGTAGAAGTAGGAACAGCCTCGCACTGTGTTGTGTGTGAAATGCTCTTGGCTCTTCTCGTTCCCAAAATCCTCCAGCGGGTCAGACCACAGCAGGTCGCACATCGGCCCGTACGCTGGAGGCTCTTTGAATCTGTCTAGCTGTGGAAGAAAAAGTACGTCCCCTGTCAGCCTGGTTGACTGCGTCCGAACTGCAGAGAAATATATTACTGCTCCCTCTGCGGCTGCGCTGCCATTATCATAATTAAATCGTGACTCCAACTAACATGTTCGCTGAGGTGATTTGTAATCCTATTCAAAGACAGGAAGCATATACAGTGTGGATGATGTGTTGAAGACAGCGCTCATCTTTCACTACCAAGAGGCTTTTTTTTTTCTTTTTTGGAGAGACATGAAAAAACTCAGGCAGCAATTCTTTTGGGGCAATGAACATAAATGACTTTGCTTTCAGTCAAGGATGGCTCTTTCTCCAACAAAAGCTTGTAGATTACTGGATGGGTAGCATGATGGACACTTCAATAGAGCAAATTCTATTATGCATGCCCTCTGATTGCAGCCACAAAATCCATTTGGAATTATTGAATTAGTTTGAAAGCAGGATCCGACTCTTCAACATTTTTTAATCAGAGCGAGGACCAGACCCGGTGCTTTCAATCCCTCTTGTCCAAGTCCTGAGCAGCATTTGAGACGGATCTGGGAGAATCATTTCATGCATGGCAACAGAGGTTGTTATTTTCGCCACGCATCAAGCTAAAACGGCGGCAGTTTTTTCCTCATTTACTTTGAATGAAGGCAGAAAATACATAAAGCGGACAGGAAGCTCCAATTTTCAACAAATGGAACACCTGCTGTTAAAACACACACACAAAATTGTAGAGAAAATGGTCTCAAATCAGACACATACTTTCCTGATGTCGTCAAGATTTGTGATTTCTGGAGACAGTCCTCCGTGTACACACAGGAACTGCTGGTTCATAAGTGCAGCCAGGGGAAGGCAGTCGAAGGCGTCCATACATGCGTCATACACCCTCTCTGAATACTTAATTCTACCTGTCATGGGGGGAAACAGGGCAGGGAGAGGAGAGCATGCCAAGTCAAACAACACAGCTCTCATACATTGGGGCAGTGTGCTAGCCTGGGACAGAAAGGCTCTCCGAAGTGCCAAAAAACTTCCCAAACACATTTTAAAAACAGCACAATTTCACAGCGCTTTTATAGTTTTTTTTTCCCCTCCTCCGTCTGCGTCCAACAGAAATAGTTCTGACATGTGTAAACATCAAGAAGGGCAAAAATCTGACTAAAGCCTGCACCAGGCCAGAGGGCACTTTTAAGTGTTTGAGGTTGATGGCAGAACTGGAGGCATAATAAACAGCATTTAGAAAGAATAACTGAATTCCCCTTCACTCTGTACACAGATTCACAGATGTGACTGCTGGGACTCAATTTAGATCAAAAGGTGAGAAAACAAAAAAATGAAATGCCAAAGCATTACTTACATTCCTGCTTAAATGTGAAATACTCTGTTAAATGTCTACATTCATGATTCCCACGCAGCAAAAACAGTGTTTTGGGGTAAAGGATCTTTAAGGCCCACAAGTACAGCACACACTGAAACAAAGAAGAGCAAAAAAAAGGATAGGGGAGGGGAACAGTTAGCTTGTCATCTTGAAATAACACTGGAAACACAAACCATCAAGTCAGACTTTGTCAACTTCACAGAGTGGAATAATACAAGCAATTCTGCTTTTAATGAAACATTCATGCGGTACACTTTGTGGCACATTTCAGGCTTGCTGAAGAAATGACAAACCTTCAGAAGACAGGCACGGCACACTCCATTAAAACATGTTTTATTAATAAATGTCAAAAGTTGCAGCCGATGAGACGGCAGAAAAAATGTATATCTGAGTAAATTCCAACCCGAGATCCGCACTTAATATACGTATCTTGCTTCATATTAAAAGTCTCTCTGTACATAACCCAAAGCTGCACTGTGACATTTGCTATCCAGGCTACATTTGAAGTTATTACAAAAGCCTATTACTGCGCCAATATCTGCAGCCTGATTTAATCTGCGCTCAAAGAAAGCTATTAATAAACACAGCTTCAGATGAGCACATGGTGCGTGTCACACTTGATTAGGCCCTTGTGAGAACAAAAAAAAATTTAAAATCCATACACATACTCACTTCAATACTGAAATACCCTCTGTCGACGTAGTCCCCCAGGAAAAGGTAGCGCGTAGATGCTGGTGATCCTCCGACTTCAAACAGCTTCATCAGGTCAAAGAACTGTCCATGGATGTCTCCACACACTGAAATGAGAGAGAAAAAAGAATAAAAACAGCTATTTTTACAGCTTAGAGACATCTAATAAAAGCCTCAATAATGCAGTGAGAGGCTTTTTGTTATTTTCATATCTTCCATCAGATGTAAACCAGGAAAAATAGGACAGCAGAGGATGTCACTCATGCATGTAGTATTCTAGACTCCTTTTTTGTGGGTATTTATTATTATAGAGGCACTGCTCTATCTGGTAGTTATAATTCAATCTGTTTATTTATTAATGTGAAACTTATTTATACAAACTGCTCATTTGTAACTGAAAAAGGCATTGTTGTACAGTAGACAGATTACTGATCGTCCTCAGCTCCTCGGCCCACGCTTACTTCAGGAAATTATTCACACAGTGGAACAGAACAGAACATAAAAACAACGCTGATTTGTGCCAAAGTTTATCCCGACTCAAAAACATTTACCGAAATGGAATACTTTCCATTCAGAGAAAATGCGAGCATAATGTCAAATCATCTATGGTGGGAGATAAATATTAGGATTCACAATCGTTGGTCCTCATAAATTACATCACAATCCAAGATTTGCCAAACTTAGAGCAAATGGTTAGTGCGTCAGCACGCAATATTTTCCTCAAAAGTAGTTGAGCGATATGGAAAGGAATCACAAGAAATGGCTTCAGAGTGTATTTTCATGCCCTTAATCTCCACCACATCCTCTCTCAGCCTCTCTGTAACCTTACAGAGTTTCAACTGGCTAGTAAAACTTCATCTGAAGACACCTGTCCTTTGCCAAATACACTGAAAGTTCACTGGAGAGCTTTCACTTGCATTCATTTATAAACATGTCCTGGCAAAGGTGATTAAAAATCTGGCTTGTCATATCAATTACAAACAGATAATTGTCGAGAACATGTTTGCTTCATCCTAATGGTGCCGACTTCCCAGGAATTCCACATTCAGCGCAGTTAAAACTTCTCTATCGCTTGACTTACTTCAGTCTAGTGTCATATAAATTCTCTACTGCTACTAACAGCAGGCAGCCGTTAAATAGCGCCAGGGGAGCGTTCTGGGATGAAACCATCCACGTCAGAAATCAGGAAGCGCAAATCACTCAACCTGGATTGGTTTCCCCATCACCCTCTGTGACCCTATACTATATTACTCTCTGGGGAGACAAGAGGAGCAGAGGCCAGGGGAAATTTGCTGCTTAGCGGCCACTGACTGACAGGGTGCCTGTGAGGTCGTCTGATTAAAGAGGCTTTGGTCAATATTGTAGATATTCTTAAGGTTGGGCCAAAGGGTCAGTTACACCTGAATGTTAAATTTAGTATCGATAAATCTCCTCATTGGTGGTTTCAGACTAGTGGGTTCACCTCTCGACCACGGGTTCATTCTCAGGTTTTCCACTACGGCGCTATTGGTGGTGGTGACGTGGAAAAAGTCTGACAGTCATCCACTCCTGTCTGCAGAGACAGCCTTTAAACCCTGCACTGACTTTCATTACATGACTTTTTTAATTTAGCATGACGTATGTTTTGGGAAGGCATTACTTAAAACTGACACAGCTGATTTGTAAGCTGCCAGCTGAAAGCACATCAAGCTATATCACCAGCAGCTAGCTTATGACAACTGGTGAATACGAGCAGCCGAACATGTTCAGCAGACACCATTTTCACCATTAGCAGAATTCGCATCTATCTTCTGCAAATGCTGTTGTCAAAATTCAACCATGTGAATACTTTGGTAGATGTCAGATTGCATTTTTCAACATTCATTTTCACTGCCATTCATGTTAAAACAGGGTATAGAACACTTAGCGACATGCTGAAGTTACTAGGTATAGGTTTTCTATATCCACAACAGAATTTATTTAGTTTTGAATATTTATAGAATTGAAAACATTTTTTGCATTACTCTGTATTTTTCATACTAAGGTTACTACGGAGGAATATAGGCCCACATGTGAAAAACAACAATAATTACATGGGAAAAAACAAACAAACAAAAACAGCGGCCAGGATGTGAGTGCACACTGTACATGGCTCAGTGACGCCTGCTTCACCCATCTATACTACTACTACAGTACTTTGGATTTCGTCCAAACGAAAATGGAGAACCACGAGACACTTCTGAAGTGGTGTGCAGGATTTGTATGAATGTAATTTGCACTAAAGATGGACAGACAACTAATCTTCACCACCATTTGCGGGGTCACCATCCTGTCAAATATGCAACACTTCCACCATGTGCGGTGGGTGGAAGATCAGGCAGCCATCGTCAAAAAACAATATGAGGGCTTTTTCTAAAGGTACAAAGTACAGTCGTGACAGTGAAAGATGGAGGCAGAGCTGACACTTTGGGTTAGTGGTTCAGGTCCGCCACTAACCCAAAACATCAGTATTTGACGAGTTGGGTTTCCTGTTTAGTCAAATGCTGATAAGTTGGGTATGAGACTCAGAAATCGACTATGTCTGCCTACTGGGCCATGATGTGACGATGTTCAGGCTGCGAGGGGGTCGATGGCTGTCAGCCATCGCCAATGGATGATGCACTAATAGGTAATTCATCCTTTTGAAGAAAACATCTGCATTTATTTGGTCAAAAATCACTGAGCGAGAGAGAGAGAGGGGGGAGCCGGGAGCTGCTGAGAAGATATATATTAGCCTAGACCTGGAAAAATAGTTCCTCACAAGTGCTGCCTCCCTAGCTCGAATATTAGCATGAAGAAGGATTTTGACACAGATGTTCTTTTTAACTTGCGTTACACATTTTGAGGTACGTTCTGTAATGTTGATTGAATATGGACAAAATGTAAACAACATGATATCTCATAGATATAGTTATTTTGGGAAAAATGGGTAGAGTTTATGTAGACTATGTGGCTGATGTTGACAAAGGACAATAACATGTTTGTATGAACCTGGACTGAAACATGGCAGGATCACAACTTCCTATTGTCTGTATTAAAGTTTAGCACCAAGCTTTTGTATTGCCCTGTTCTTTTTGTTGAAAAAAGCCTGAATTAGTTGTAGCTACGACTGTATAGCTTTTAATGTTCAATAAATCACGGTTTTATGCCCTAATGACATTATCTTGATGTAGTCCTACTTTTATTTAAGCCCCAGTAGCAATTTGTTTTAACTTTTATTTTGTGAATTAAAAGGGAAACAGCACAGTGGTTAGCACAGCAACAAAGGTTCTAGCTTTTGATCCACTGAGATGCTGAATGGATACATGATACTAAAATAATTTGAACCACTGATCTTAGTAATATTGTAGAAAACTCACTTTACGTAAAAGGCTGGCAAATGGTATCGAATCACACAATAAAGTCCATACAGCCAGTGTGTTCAAGACCACAATTACAATATACTGTACTAACAGACACTGGTGGACTGTACTTCAGTGAACAAGTGTGAAAAGTCAACATCTTCACCTGAGAGCTGTAATAAACAAACACAATGACAACAATCAGCAAAGCTGAGTGATGCCAATAATAAGTATTGCATCCACTTGTGATGTCAAAGTACCACAAATCTTTAATTCTTCAGGCAATTGGCTTATGAAGTGATTAACGACAGGGTGAATAGATAGTAATCTAGTTTTAAAAAGGACACAAGCTTTCTTTCCGAAAGGTTGTTTTGTTGCTTTATGAACTGTATCTTGCAGCAAGAATTACAATAAGAGCCTGTGAAAAAGTCTTTCAGAGAGATACCCAATTAGTGGGAGCTGGAGGACAGCGTTGGAGAGCAATTATCTCGAGTTACGAGCCTCGTGAGACAGCTCTGAGAATCAGCTCCCCTTGACTGTATCGTAAACCTCCGCTTTACCGTTTGTCTTTTATTAAACCCACACTGTGTAACTGTTTAAATCCACAGTGGGGACCAACATCAAAAAACAGTCTTGTTTTTCATGCCTTATTTCTAAACATGTCCATACTCTTGCAATCGAGCCAACGCTACTACAAAAATAAATCAGTTTTATTTTCAAATAGTTGCAAGATTGATGAAAAGATGATTTATTGCAACTAAAACTGCTCCAACAATGTTTCAGTGAAGAGAATTTAAACTGTTGCTTATGTTTTATAAATGATCGTATTTATTATTAACACTGATGTACCAGGCTGTTGATCACCTGCTTCCTATTTTGCCATTTGTCACATTTTATTCTCTGCAAAACCAATAACCCACATCCTTTAAATCAGCCATTAAAGAAGGCAGACTGTGCATACAATTCACTCCAGACTTTTGTTGTCAGAAGATGTCTTCTTTTTACCTTGTTGTTAGAAACATTTGTCTTTTTATTGATACAATAAAGGATGATACTTTACTGTAAGTGTCTGGTCTGTTTAGGCTCATCTAATTGATGTCTTAGAGAAGAGAATCTCATTTATAAGTATTGCAATTAAATTAAGATTCAAATACCTGTTTTACTTTTGTGGTTAAATAAGAAAGTCCATTTTGCTCCTGATAAATAAAGTTTTAATTGGGTAAACAATGTTTTTGAACACTTAATGAAGGAAAACAAAACTTGCATCAACCCTCAAAACCAATTAAACTGTATAACTGTAAACATATCTGCTGTACCTGCTTTTTTTGTAATATTTGTTTTTTTCCCCATCCTATTCTCCACTTAGCTTTCAAATTAAGGTCTTCAGTAGTTTTTAACGTAAAGATGCTGCACTGAAATGTGCCTATATTTTTATAAAGGACACACAACGACACATTAAGGCAATCCAAGTGATTCATCTCGCCTTTTCCAGAAGGGAGTGAGATGCTGAGGATGGTTATTGCTATGGAAACATCCTGATGGCAGCGAATCCTTTCAACAATGTTTGTATCACTGAGGGAAAAAAACAAAACACATCTAAGCTGCTGCTGACCTGATAAGACTTCTGTGAGTATCACCAATGGCAACAATACAATGAGTCCATTATATAGGAATAAATAAATGGATGCAAAAAGCAACCACCTCCTCTGAGCAGCCATTGCTCTAAAACATTCACACTAAACTGGGCTTCAAGGTGCAATACAGTCTGAAGAGACGACCACCCAGAGACTAATTAATGGGAAAAAATGAGGTTTAGAGTTTGCCTCTAAAATGCCAAATAACTTTTGAAACACAAGTTCAAGCCTTCTCTAAATTATTTTATTATGATATATTTTCTTGAGTTTAAAAATCAGCACTGCAGGAGAGAGTCCACTAAGGCAGTACGAGGCGGCAATTTCACCTGAAGCACACGTCAAACACAGTGTGTGGGAAGACTGCACCCCCAGCTGACCTTTTAAAAAGCTGTCCCTTGCTGGCAATGAAAAAAGGAGACTGACACAGCGAGAGTTTAATCACAGGCCAAAAAGACCCGATGTGACGGTGGCTGCAAATCACAGCCACCTCATCTGTACGAACCTGGACAGTGCTGGTGGAGGCCAATCGAACAGAAAACACTACAACAGCTCCCTCCTCCAGCTCGGTGCTCTGACTCTATCACAGCGAACGCACAATCCACCCATCCATCGCTCAGCTCCAGTACACCTACAGACATGCTTTTCCTCCCTCCCTCTTGTCACAGAACACACAAAAACGAGGTGAGAACCGGAGCCCACATAAGAAGAGCAGGTGGGAGTACATTATCTGGAGTGAGAAACAATTCGTTCTGGCCATCTCCTGCTTGTGCGCTAAAGTGATCTCCCTGAGTAGCTGCATATCAGCGGGCAGCAGCTATTGAGTGGGCGGTGGGCATTACACAACCTGGCTTCAGAACCTACACAGGCCACTCCAAAGGCCGGGCTCATTGAGCGAGAGAAATCCACAGCGAGGCAGTCTGTGCCAGATCATGTTTTGATTGAGACTGGATGATAACAGTCCCCACTGGTTTTATGATGGCGCTCTCTGAGAGCTTGCATCCTGCAGAGCATGCGTTTATGCAAAGGCGGAGGTGGAGCTTGCAATCTGTTACGAACATCAAACTGTCTGTGATGTCTAAAGAGCTGCTATCACCAGTGCGGCAGCAGCGATAAATGTTGCAGCGTCTGATATAGAGTTGAAGCAACTTTAGCTTAATGTGTTTGCCTAAACCACTGGTCCCCAATCCTTCAAAGCCAAGTAAAGCTGACTCACAGTCCCATATCATAGCTTGCATACTGTGTGTCTAACAGCTCTGCAGCTTCCTTTTTGGAATTACTTCCTTTTTAGATGTATGAAGAGGGAACATTTTCCAGTATTTCACTTTTAAAAAAGCAAACAAAAAAAACTAGCAGCAGAATTTTTTTCTTCTTATCTTTGACTTTGTAAATCCACGGCAGTAGTAAACACACTGATTCTGGTTTGTTCTGCCAATACCAAATGATTATAATGTAAAAAATATCTGATAATCACATGTCAGCTTGTTGATTTTTACTGAAGTAAAAGTTGCACAGCTTGCCTGAGTGATTTTACATTTGAAAAGTGAATTTGATGACCTCACTTTCTTGCTACATATCAACCAACACATCACAGATATGAATACATACGCATAAGCTAATACAGCCCTGGCCTACATATCTGTTTACTTCTAACATCCATACAAGTGTATTTTTCATAATGAGACTGTTGCATAACAACTTACTGGAAAGTTTTAATGGCCCTGTGAAGCTGCTAAGAGCAAACACTCTTCACATTACACTTACAAAGCTGCCATCTGAATCAAGGTCTTAACATAACATTTAAAAGGTGCACACAGAAAATTCCACAACCAAGGTCTTCACTTCCTGACCAAGAAAACTTCACAATTTTATTAAAAAATATCTATTATGAGTTGCAAACAGCAAAAACATGGGAGGCATTTCAGATTCCAATGTTTATTTCAGCGCTTTGTTGAGAAAATATCACTCGTGGCTGAAGGAGAACATGTTTTCATCATGTTTCAGTATGTTAGGAGAGCATGCTTAAAAGAGTGGAGCACCTGTGATGCAAACAGGTGTGTGAAGAGTGTCAAAGCTCGCTGTTGCCTGGTGATGCGGCTGCAGGAGCTCTGCTGATGGGCTACTTGTGTGAAGGCCACGGGAGCAGCTTGTACTCAGTGGCCTAAGCCAGCTCCGTTTGTTACACACACACCCCTTCCTCCATGAAAACCCCTCCAGCCATCTGGCCCAACCAGGAAGTGACTTCGTGAACGTGAGAGGCAGAAAGAAGGAGAGGGGCATGTCATGGCGCTTTGCTTCTATGATAAATATTTACTTACTAATTTGCTGAACAAGTGTCATGTTGGAATTGGAGGTGTCCTACCAGCGAGAGAGAAAGACAGCATGACACAGAAAGATAAAAACATGGCAGATAGAGGGAAGAGGAGTAGTGAGAGAGACAAAGTAACATTTATGGAGACTGATGTGTGAGTTTGGGAGCATGCATGAGAGGGAAACACAGCAGGATCACATTTGCAGCAGAGAAATCCTTGTTGAAAAGGACTACTGAGTGGGAGAGGGGTTGAGACAGGGGTGTTGAGTGGGAGGGAAAGATGTGCTTCATTGCCGCGCTCGTGTACACAAGCGCGCACACACACACACTCACACACACACACACAGAGCTCCTCAGGATCCTCAGCTCGCACACAGAGTAGGAGCTGTCCACTGTTTCTGTGTTCATTTTATTATTTAAAATGCTACAAAATTAAAAATCAGGACACGCTAGCATGTGCAAAATTTGAAATGACAATCTGACCACACCGAGGGGGGTCTGATTAACTACCTTGATGTATCACTTATCGGTAATCAGATCACTGCTACTCACTGAAATGTATTAAACAGATATTTTAAGTAGGGCCCGATCAATATGGTATTTATGGGGGCCAATGGTATAAGAAAATTCCAATATCCAATGTATCGGCTGAGATTCTGAATATAATATTCTGAATGTTGTTATTCATCTGCGACAGTATGTAATTGAAGCAGGATAACTAACAAACTCTGTAACAAACTTTATTCCAAACATCAATGCTCTGAGCACTAAACACTTCACTTATTACCAATTAAATAATGGGCTGCCCTCTGCTGGACAAACTTTGTGATTACACCATTTTAAATCACAAGTCCGAGCTTTTTTCCGGCCTTAAAAAACAGTTTTAATATCAGCACTTAGAGAATATATATGCTGATACCGATTCATCTGCAATAGGCCAATATCGGCCGATAATGTCAGCAAACCGATATGTCGAGCCTTAATTTTAAGTGCATTCAAATGAACGTCTTACATAATAATCGCTGTCACTTTAAGATATATTTTCCAGTACAGTGAGAGGACCGTCTATGAGAAAGAGCTTGGCTTTTCTTTACTGTGTGCATGTGTGTTTTGTTTTCACAAATGGTCTACTATTTTGCTGTGGAAACAAACTTATTTTGTGCCGTTTACTTTGAACTGGAATATCAACGCAATATGGTGAAGTTTCAGCCTGAGTTAGAATTTAATCTGTTTGCATTGAACTGCTTGCAAATTGCTTCTTTTATCCCACTACGTTCTGTCCACAGTTGTACTTAAACATGCAAATGAATCGCTCAAAAACTTTAAAGAAATCTGTGTATACATGGCTGAATAATCACTAATCCAGTGATGTTTAATAGGATTTCTCTTAATCTTGTGCTTGTATGCCTGCAAGTGCAAAGACAGAGGCAGCAAATAAAGCTGATGATTGTGCAGCCTGCTTGCATCTTTTTGTTCAGCCTCACTCACTTAAACAGCCTTACAAGATATTCTCTCATTATAATGGCCATTATAATCTGCAAGCATACGAGAAGCGCACTTTTGTTTGAAAAGGCTTGTGAATCCATGAATTTAAGTGAGTGCGCTGCCTGCCAAATGTGAGCAGAGGCCTGTTTGGGCTGCATTTTGAGAATGATGGAGGAAATGATGGGTTGCCATAGACCCTTTGAGTAGGTGTCTGCCTCTGATTACAACAACATCAAAGAAGCCTCATCAGAAAGTCTAATGGAGGAACAGGCTACTTGACCAGGAAGAAAGAAAACAATGGATGAGCTGGATCAGTGCATATGCATCATCGAGCCTCCTACTAACACTATGTTCCTTCACAGAGAGACGGGCATGAATGAGCTCAACTTCAGCTTCAGGGCACTTTTGAGATACAATAAGTAGCTGTACAAAACAAATACTTAAAAAAATAGCATCCACAAACACATAACAGCCTATTTTTTTTAGTTTTACCAATGGTTGATAGCTCTGATATAAAAAGGAAATTATTCTAATTACCCTTTTTACTTTCTGCAAAGTATTAAATCAGTAATAATCTATTTTTCTGTGTAGAACAGTGCTTCTTTCAATGCAAGAAGCAGCCAACTGAGTGAGTGTCACAGAGCTTGTTAGTTTTGGCAAATCCGATGAACTAAACCAGTGTGTTTTCTAAAATAACACACACTGCTAAGGCACGCTACATGGCCAACATAAGGCCGGGAGGCACGATGACTCACTCAATTCAGAAAATTAAGTTTTCACATGCGGTCCTCTCTTTAAGACCCAAGAGTGTGTGTGTGTTTGCTGCAAAGTTGTTTGAGGCAAACACTTTATGCAGCTCTAATTGTGATTTCAAATCATGTACAGTCAAATCTTTGTAATAACAGTCTTTAGAAAAACAGTGGCAAACAAGGCAGGAATTGGCTTGATTGTCAGGAGTTGGAAAAACAATTTTCTTCCTCTGAGACGTCTGCATGCAAGTGCTGCTTTCGTCTCTTGAAATGAATCAGCATTCTTCATTTGTTCAGGTAATTGATGAAAAACAAGCACAAATTCTGCTCAGGCTTTTCAAAGTTGTCAAGCCGTTTTAAAATTATAATTTTGGAATAAATTTTGCATGATTATAGCGATACAACAGTGCAAAAGAACATAAAAAAAACTTTTAGGTGCAAATTAAAATAATTAAAAATGATGGAAATCTACTTAACTATTAGAAACTTCAGTGGACTCACATCCCAGAGTCCCCTCTTTGAAAAAGTTTATAGGTGTGTGTGTGAGGTCACAGCTGTTTTCATTCACTCTTTGATTAGCGATTATTTAACGGTTTCTATCCAAATTTACTAAAGCATGATGTGATGTCTTTAAATGTCTTGTTTTGTCAGACTGTATAAAACCAGACCATGTTCAGTTAACTCTCACATAAAAAAGAAAAGCAGCAAATCCTCAAAATTTAGACATCTGTATTTTTGCCAGAAAAATAAAAACTAAAAAAACACACGATGAATTTCCCTCCTGACCTGTCACAGGGGCCTCGATGTCCAGCAGGTTCCTCTCTGAGCGCAGGATCGCAGCACCCTCGCCTATGAGCCTCAGAGCCACAGCTTCCTCCACGCGGCCTTCCTTGGTTAGGTGAGCTTTCAGCACGTCCACTTTGGGCTTCCCCTCGCTGTCAAACACCTCTTTAGCCGTCAGCCGGTGACTGGGGGGGAACGGGACAGCTGCGAGGGGGAAGAAAAAAAAAAAAAGAGCATCATTACTGCTGATATGCTTTCATAACATATTTACAGTACTTTAATATAACTTTCATTGACAAAAGGCTTAGGAGGATACGCAGTTAATTCCACATCACTGAGCAAACGGCATTTAAGCTGTTTGATTAGCAGGTACTTTGTACCTTCCAGGGGATGTACTCCCTGCAGGAGAGGGAGTTAGTGCTCACTCCCATGCTCCCAGCCCACCCTCTGAGACAATTTACCAGATTGCCTCTATGATCTGTGAGTCATTCAATTTTCAATATTTATAACAGACCCACACAGTTTCTAGTTTGCTTGGCAATATTCAGAGCAAAGGAGATCACACTCTGAAAATGAAACAGAACTTTGATTAAAATGTTGTTTATTGCCGTACTCATTTTTTCATATGCGTAAATGGTCTAAATAACGTGAGTAAATTATCTGGCAGTGTTTAATACGTAATATAAACACTGAAAAATATTTTAGATTTCAACATGCTGTGTTTTATGTGTGAGATTAGATCATCTTCAGTCTGACAAGCACTCGCCTTTTTGTCAGTAAGAGTTATTAAAAAGGAGTGAAATGATGCTTTTTTCCGACAGTCTTGAAGGCATCATGGAAATTAGACTAACCAAATCCACATCAAATCTCTGTTACTGTTCATTTACATAATTAGTGGCTTATAAAGGAGAGCTTTTCGCAGCAATTCAATGTGCTCGCATGAGTTTGAATACAACAGATGCATTCAAAAGCCTGAATCGAGTTTGCATGCATTAATTTAAAACAGTGAACTTTGCAATCTGATTACAGCATAAAAACATTGATATTAAACATTTTCTATGCAAATAGCTCTGTGGGTCTTTGGGCAGACTTTTAATAAAAAGCTTCACCTTGTAACAAAAGAATAAACCCCCCACAATGCAGTTCTTTAAAAATGGACCTTGTGGCAGTGCCATTTTAACAGCTGACATCAGACAGTTGAAAAGGACCTTTTTTTTTTTTTTTTTAAAGTGAAACCATTATAAAAAGGTACTTTTAGTGTCCACTAACTCAAAGCTTAGTGTGTTAATATTTCGTTTTCACAGCTCCCTGATGAGCGTATTTCTTACTGACAGCAAAGGTACAAAAAGTACATAATTAGAGTCCACATCCCGTGGATTTTTCAATTTAGCAGCTGTACGCTGTTAAAAAAAAAAGAAAAAAAAGACGTGCTCTTAATTAGCTTCTACTTGCAGACTTCGCACATGGCATGTGTACGTGACTAATGCACTATGCCAGTAGCAAATACTGTGTATGTGCATCTGTCTTAACAGCCGTCCTTCTCGAAAGGTGACATCAGCGGTAATCAGACCTGCACTTTATCTGTGTCACACTGAGCTTAGTGACAAATGATATTTTGGATCTCAACTGCAGCTTTTAAAGCCGTCCAACAGGTGTGAAAAGGTATGGTATTTCAATTTTCCTCCATTCCACAACCACTATCATATGTAATTAAGCATACTTAAGACCAAAATGACCAGAACACCATGGCCCGACTGATATATCAATTTGCCGATATTACCGGCCAATATTGGCCTATCATAGAGATATCACTTTCTATGTCTATGTTCTTCGATATGGGCTGATATAAAAAAAACAACAACTCAAGGCTGGAAAAATGCTTGGACTACTGATTTAAAAAGGTGTAATTATGTAGTTTGTCCAGCAGGGGGCCATCTCTAATTTAATAACTAATAAGTTAAGTGTTAACTGTTCAGTGCACTGATGTTTGGAATACAGTTTGTTAAAACGTAAAACACCCTGCCGTCACCACATATCTTTGTCACAAAGATTGATAACTACATTCAGACAATATTTTTCAAATATCGGCCGATATTATCGGATATTGGAATTTTCTTGCTCCCTAATAGGGCACGACCAATCTGGGATTTTTGGGGCTGATGTGGATACCTCTAATTGGGATTAAGAAAATTCTGATATCCGATGTATATTGGCTGATATATAATATCCGCTTAATGTGGTTATCAAGTACTTGTGATAAAGACATGTAACAGAGGCAGGACATCTTACATCTTAACAAATTTTACTCCAAACTTCAAACTTCAGTGCACTGAGCAGTTAACACTTCACTTATTTGTAATTAAATAGGAGCCGCATAATACAACCATTTCACCATTTAAATCACTGGTCCAAGCATTTTTTTTTCAGGTTTAAAAACTGTTTTAATATTGGCACATGATGTTGAACCATATGTACTGATAATCTGTGACTACCCACTATCAGCTGATAGTATCTGCCAGCTGATATATCGGTCCAGCCCAACTCCCTTATATGGGTATCTACCATCTGCCCCAAAAATCCCATACGGATCGGTTCCCAGTTAACACAAACTTTGTCTAAGGCAGGCAAATATGCAACGTGCTTAAAAAAAAAATCAAACAATATCAGCCTAATGTCTCCATTAAGGTATCTGGGGCATTCAGAAATCCCTGTCTGAGATAGAATTACCCACTGCCCCGTGTTGGGCTCCCCTGAACACCTGCTGTGCAACCCTAGCTCAAGGCCAGGGCCTTGGGACTTTTGCATTGAACGACTGCACCACACAGCTCCTGAAATGTTGGAGAGGTGCAGAGTTAACATTCGTGTGAACTGTTATGAACCTGTTTAAGGGGATTTTCCGCCAGAATAAACACACTCGTTTGTGCTTTAAACATGACGGAAAGGTCAAGAATCTGCAAAGTGATTATGTCACAAATTTTCCTTGCGCAACTATAATGAATAAGTTAATATTAGGGGAGTCTGATCTTAGTTGGCTGTCAGAACAAACTTCGTGTTAATGTGTATAACTGTCAGTAAAGGGCAGAGGGCACAGTGCTCACGGTATTTTCTTTGCCCATGTTGTTAGCCAATTAAGCATAATTGCAATGGCAGGTAAACTCCCAAGGTAGTCGACTACAACCATGCTGCTCTTGAATCTGACCTGTATGCGATCAAGCCGAGTTATTCTCAGCTGCCAGCAAACAACATTCTCTGTTAGTGTGCAAAGGTACAACGCATGTGTATAGAGAATTCTCAGTGTCACCATCGAGTTTGATACTGAAAATAAACAAGTATTAAAGGTGCATCCAGATCATGTAACTATCACCTGTCACCAATGAACCTGTTTATCCGTGGAATGTTCCAAACAGGTGTTTTTAGCACTCAACAACTTTTCCAGTCATTGTCGCCCTTGTCTCAGCTTGTTTGAAACATGCTGCTGGAATTAAATTCAGAATAAGCCTATATTTAATTTTATGAAATGAAGTTGATGAGATTACACAATAAATACACTTTTTTTCACTTTTTTTCATCTGGGCACATTACATGTTGAAAAGGTTTAGCTAATTATTACAGTCTGTTTTACACATCCTTTTGGAAATTGGGTTGTATGCTTAATATACTTAACAAACCAATGCGAGCGTTTGACTTGAGTTTGTAGCAGTTCTGCAGAGGACTGATGTTCCCACAAACAGTGAAGCACAGTCAGAGCAGATGTATAAGCTGACTGAGCCACACCAGCTCCTACTGAAGTGACAAAACATAACACCTCCTGAAATTCAAACACTGCAGAATAACATTATTAACAGGAATAGCCTGTTAGTGCACTGGCAACCTTTCAACACATTATCCTTCCATTTCCTACAGTCATGACAATGGAAACACTGTGAACTTTCCCCTTGTGGAATTTCTAACAGCTCTCTTATTAACAAGAGTAACACCCACATCTGCCAAAACTTTACATGGCAGATTGTAATGGTAGCTTCTACACTCCAAAGGAAAAGGTGTTTTCCCAAGTGACAAAAAATGAAACGTTCTGCGCAAATAAAAAAAAGCACAATGTGGATGAACTGTTCAGCATGCAAGAAAAACCAGACCTTTGTTATTTGAACAAGAAAATAAATGGTGATGTCAAATTCTGCATTAAAGAACAGGTCACATCTTTGTTAGCCTGTGCAGTAATCAACCATTCAAATATGAGCTACTGACATTCAAAACGGAATAAAATGGTAAAGTCTGAACCCTTTACCGCCTAAACAACAGTATTCAAACATCCCCGCACAGTAATTGTGGACTGTTGCAAATAACCCTGTGCATCAATCCTTTCATATATAGCTTTATAGCTGTGAAAGCATAAACTGACCCGAGGCGATCTCCCTGAAACCCAAGTATGACTCAAAAATGGCCTCCATTAGCTGGATGCTTTTGCCTTCATTAATTTCACCATTTCTCTGTTCCCTGCTGTTATGTAACCGGGAAATTGCACTGCAGCCTCAAATCTAGCATGAGAGAGAAATGACTAGAGAGTGAGAGAGGGTAAGAGAGGATGAAGAAGAAAAGAAAAAACAAAAAAAGCACAGAGTCTGATTTAACTTTGCCTGGTAATTTGTCTCAGATTAGCATTGTAATTTCCAAGATCCAAATTAAAGCCATCCATCAGCCATTAGGTTTAAAGCCTAATAGACCGCTAAACCTCTGAATGTCTGGAGGGTGTGCTAAATAAACTTTTAAGTCAATGTAATAAAAGTATACTATCTTGTGTTGGTCAGGAAGGTTTATTGTAACCTTTAATGATTTCCCCTCTTCAGTGGATTAACGCTGAGTTTAAGGTCTTGAACTCACAAAGCTTGAGATCATCAACCGCAGCGGCCACCTTTGACCATGCAGCAATCGTGAGTGGAATAAATATCATAGACATTCAGGTGTGATTCTAGAGAAATCTGCACCAGTGGGGCGCAGTACATCTGAGACCGCAGAGAAGCAACGGGGAAAGCGGGCAGCTTGAAATGTTCAGGTTGGAGCAGTTCAGAGCTAATGCTCTACCTCTGAGGAATGAGACAGCGGGAGGTGTGCAGTCACACGGTGCTGGACAGATCAGTTTAATTGGAGATAGTGAGACTGACTGTTGCAGTGCTCACCAAGCAACCTCTGGCTTCATTTAGTGAAGAACATAGGGTGCAACATGATTTTGACCTGAACTGGCAGCTGAGATGTCTACAGCTCCCGTATCATCTTTCTTCCTGCCCGGCCTTGTCTGCTGTCAGAGTTCTGTTTGCTGCTCCTGACATTAAAATGACCGTATCAGTGTTACTGCATGCATTGCCCTTTGTCAACATCGGCCACAAAGATTACATAAGCCTGTTTCATTTTTTCCAAAATAGCTGTATCTATGAAATATCATGTTTGTTTACAATTTGTCCATATTCAAAAAACGTTGTAGAAAGTGCCAGTAAATGTGTGACAACATTAGTAGAAAAGAACATCTGTTTCATAATCCCTCTTCACGCAGACTTCTTTTTAGAAGGGTGAATTACCTTTACATAGCAACTTATAAGAGTCCTATAATGTTTCAACATGAAGGGCAGCAAATGAGGTTTTAAAATGCAGTCTGAGATGAACTGAAGTAGGGATGAGCTGATATGATACTGAGTATCAATATCAGTCTGATAGTGGCCAAAATCACTAGATCAGATACAGAGAACGGAAAATGTACAATCTGATCCGATTTATTGGCATAAATTCTCTCATAAATGCTTAATTAAGCTAAGCACAACATGCCATAAATAGAGATGTCAACGCATTACAGACTAGCATCATGTGTCTAATTCAAATGGCTAGGATAAGCAAAATGCTTAGATGTATTATTAACAGCTTTGCTGTTTAAGAAAGGGGAAAAGGTTGTATCGGACTGATATCAGTATCTGCAGATACTCAGTATTGTCTTATCAGCACTGGACATAAAAAAGTGGTATCACGCCATCCCTATAATAAAGCACACACATGGTTTGAGTTTGACAACATTTGTAGAAGATAGGCAGAATCTCAAGCCAAACAAAGACTGGTACGGTGCTACAGAATAAACAACAGGTACAGTAACATTTAGAAAGATTCAAGAGATATGGTTTTTTATCTCAGTCAACTCAACTAAAAATGCCTTTCAAACTGTAAGAGCTATTATTGACATACTACAGCTCCACACACACAAATACAGTCAGTCAATCCTTGTCTGACTAGTGCAACTACTGACATCCATGGTGCTGGTTTAGTTTCATCAGATGCTCAACAATACCTTTAGCAAACATTGATTGTGGCTGACACAGACATTCATAAAGAGCAAGCTATCTGCTAATAACTGCCCCTGTGTCAAGTCAGCACTGTCCCAAGCCAGGCTGGGGTTGTGGCCAGTGAGTGGGCGTTGATTAAACAAATGAATTCCTTTAAACCTATAAAGATTCAGCAGGCTGGCAAGAAGCAGTGACTTATGATTCAGTCTTACGATTTCAGGGCCAGAAACATAAACGCTGATATGCAGCATCTTTCCATCAATAACCCAACTGACCCTTAGGAAACTGAAGACTGCATGAATTAGCAAGAGCCCAAAAACGGGTGAGATTCGGGTTGTCCTGACACACGTCCAACCCTCCACCCATTTTCACCACTCAAGCCACCACACCAGCAATTTTCCTCCCCTAAGACTCAGCATGACCAGTGGAAATCTCAGCATGACCAACAGGGAGCTGAGGCAGAACAAAGACTTCAAAACTATGTGTGAGTGCAACAAAGGTCAGTTCATACAAAGCATAGAATACCAGAAGTAATTTGACTGCATGCTCAGGTGTTATTATGCAAAGGCAGTGCTGTCTCTGATCCAACGTGTGATACCGATCTATAACTTTGCTTACTTAAATTTGATTACAAAACAGCAGTCACCATTTTCCTTGATCCATTTGTTTTTTGAAATGATGCTGCAGCGCTGTGCTCTTTATTCTCTAGCAAGGTATGTGGCTGGCGGCACAAGCAAGATCTCCATGTGGATCTCTGAATGGAAACTTGCTGTCTAATCAAGTGGTATGTAAATACTGACGCCAGGTAAGACCACAGACTGATCATTATGACATAACAGGCCCCCTGGCACAGAGACATAAAAGGCCCCCCACCACTCCTACACAAGAGCAAGACACAGCCTGAAAGTGACACACAGCAACAGCAACCCACGGAGCTGTTTCATTTGAAGTTTTGGCACCTCATTATTGTGGTTTTATGTCATCTTTTGGGATATTTTGCAAGTTATGGCCAGTGGCCCCCTTGCAGCGTGGGCCCCTGGGCCTGTGCCAGGGAGGCTGGCCGAGAAATCTATCCACCCACTAGCCAGCACAAACTAGGGCCTGTCCGATATATCGGTTTGCCAATATTATCGATTTGCCAATATTATCTGCCGATATTAGCCTATTGCAGATATGCCCGTATCAGCGTCTCAGTTCTTCGATAAGAGCCGATATTAAAATTGTTTTTTACAGCTGGAGAAAATGCTTGGACTTGTAATTTAAAATGCTGTAATCACGTAATTTGTCCAGCAGAGGGCAGTTCACTATTTAATGGGTATTAAGTGTTAACTGTTTAGTACACTGATATTTGGAATAAAGTTTGTTAGATATCCCGCCCTCGTTACATGTCTTTGTCAAACATATTTGATAACCACATTCATAATATTATATATACAATATCGGCAGACATAATATCAAAATTTTCTTACTCCACAATATCGGTATCAGCATTGGCCACCAAAATACCATATTGGCTGGGCCCTAACACAAACAATGTAGAGTTGCGTGGAGCAGTGTTTGTTTGCAGTACACAACATACAGAGAACTAGAAGAAACACGCCTACTACCATACCTACAAATGTAGGATTACACCTCAGTATAACAGTATAATGATCATGCACAATGTTCTATTGGCAGTGCAGGATCACAGTTGGAGCAGCAACTGCGTCTGGTGTATGCACAGAGGACGCCTGCCAAGTGCTGAACGGGGCAGCAAGAGTGTGCAAGTCACTCCACTGTGCAAGTCACTCTCCTCCGATAGCCAGTGTTTCTTAAAATTACATAATGGCATTCAATTATAACGGGATATATTAGGAGTCCGGGATGAACAGAATGCATGAGCCTCTGTAGGCGGCAGGAAACAAAGGACATACTGTACTTCAGAAAGCAGCACAACTTCAAATGTCATCTGGCAGCACTGCTTCATTATTACACTAGCAGGGTCCGTTCGGAAGCTGATTACTTGACATGCATTATGCAGGATGTATGTAGCTATCTTTGCTGACAACAAAGAACTGCAGTGACTGAACCATATAATGCATTATATTCATGCAGTGATAAATTATTTGCAATATGTCTACCTCACACACTGGATACACCAGTGTGATGTCTATGTTAGGTTTGAAATTGGCGTCTTGGTGTTTTTTACAACTCTCCCTCCCTCTCTAATCCATCTAGAAAACCTATAACACTGTCAATCAATAATTCATAAGGCAGCACTCTTTAGAAATAATGCATTCCTCACATACAATTAACACTTATAAATTCCACTTGCAGAATGACACCCACAGTCCACAGTAGAATTGGTGTATTATATCCTAAGGATAAGGATGGATAAAGGATGGATAATATCTGACGGATTACAATAAGGATGAAGGGTGGGTCATGACCGAAAGAACGAGTTCGCAGATACAAGCGGCTGAGATGAGTGTCCTCATGATATGATATGATGATAGGAGAGTGGCTGGAGTCTCCCTTAGGGGTAGGGTGAGAAGTTCAGTCATCAGTGAAAGACTTGGACTAGAGCCGCAGCTTCTTTGTGTTGAAAGGAGCCAGCTGAGGTGGTTCGGGCATCTGGTAAGGATGCCACCTGGTTGCCTCCCTAGGGAGGTGGTCCAGGCACGTCCAGCTAGGAGGAGGCCCCGGGGCAGACCCTGGTCCACGTGGAAAGATTATATCTCCGCACTGGCCTGTGATCACCTTGGGATCCTCCCTTTACAGCTGGTCAATGTGGCCAGGGAAAGAGAAGTCTGGGTCCTGATCCTGGATAACTGGTTGACGATGGATAGACAACTGGATGGATCAAAACAATATCTGAAAGGAGACCTATAGCTGCCACCCTATTTTAAAGATTTTCCAGAGCAAAGGAATCATAAAACAGAAAAGGAATGGCAGGCTATTCCAACAAAAAACTATTTCTTCTAATAATAATAAGACTCTGCTGTGAAGAAAATTGGTCTGAGTCAGCATAAAACACAAAACTCCCCACATGAATCAGAAAAGCAATATTGTGTGTGCATTAAGAAATGGCAAACGAATACCACAAGGGAAATTTGGTAATTTGGGTAGCCCTTTTAAAATGGTGCTTAAGTGGACGAGCAGTTGTCTTGATGAGTGGGACTCCTTGCCCACTTCAAATTTTTGGGTAATTCAGCAAAAGCAAGTGCTAACAGGCTGGATTCTACCACTGAGCAGACACAGCAGAATCCATTGAGCTGAATGAATCCATACACCTGGTATTTGCAATGTGACTCAGTGCAGCAAAGAGGGAAACTACTCAGGTTTTCCAACAATATGTCATTAGGAGATATATTAAAACTGAAGTGGACCTACAGAACACGTAAGTCTACCATCTGGCAAGCGAGGACAGACTAGAGATTCAAAAGGCCAGCGGGCTTTTGGGCTAACATTAAAAAGGTCACATAGAAATTGGCGTGAACCTCTTTACCACGCATTAGCAGGGATAGAAGCTGGACCTGAATGAAACGCTTAGCAGAGCTTAGCTTTGATGCTCAGCGCTTTGGAGTCTGTCAAATATACTGTATCTGTGCACAGTATGGAAACGGAGTGGTTACCTCGGTGGCTGAGGAAGGAGGAGAGCAGCGCCAACAGCACCGACCTTCCCAGAGACAGACAGACATTAAGAGAGTAAAAAGACAGAGGAAAAAAAAAAACCTTTGCTGCACCAGAGGAAATAAAAATGCAAAAACAGACAAAGCAGAAGACATAAAAATGCAAAAAAGGACCGAGCAGAACTTTCAAAGAAGACTCAGGAGGCTTGTATCAAAGATAGATATCATGCCATGAAGGCAAGAATTGCTACAGAGCCCAGCAGGTATTAAAGATAACATATTTAATCCTTTGTGCACACAAATTATCGCTCCTCTTGAATTAATAATTTGTAATAGCACAATAACTTATACTACTTAATTAACTCCCTTTAATTAAGGGCATATAATTCAAGCCCTAAATTACAAATTGCGCCATCAAATCACTCAATTAAACTAGAGCAAGCATGTTCAAGTTATTGTAGCAGGAGTAAGGAAGAGGTAAAAAAACAAAACAAAACAAAAAAAACCCATCCAGAGCCCTATGAATTTTTTCCTTTAAATAAAATTTTGTTCCATTTTTTATTGTTTGCTAAAAACTGCTTATACAATGTCAAAGCTACAGCAGGTGTTCAGCACTGCTTGCACTGGTTTCTGGTCAACACTTGCTGCACGAAACAAGAATGCTGCTGTGTAATCGTGCATTGAATAATAAACCATATGAATTGAAGATAAATTGCAGTCTAAATGGGTTTGACATTTTATTCAGATTTGGGGGAAAAAAAAGATGTGGGGAAACATTTTTCAGTTTTGGCTCAATTAGGTTACTTTAATTTTTATGTAAATTCATGTTAAAAAAAAGTTTCCATTTGAGCCTACTTATACTCTTCATTTTAAATATAAATACACAATTATTTGACTATTTCAAAAATATGAAGCTCCAGAAATACTTGTTTTTACAGGCATGTGCACATAAACAACTTCAAAATTTCTCTACTGTGCATTTTTATTTTTCTAGTCTTTGGCCTACAATTTCAGCCCTAATGGCCATAACTTCCATTAAATGCTACCAGTGGACTTTAAAGAGTTGCTGGCCATGATCATCTGCTGCAGTGATATAAGCTTTTACATCATATCAACAGGAGAGATATTAGATAAAAGTGAGTAAAAGGGGTTGCCAGGGAAACAGAGCTGTAGAGTCTCAGTCTTAATCTTTCATCCATCAAAATATTGGCTTAAAAATGAGCTGCTGGCAGCATGTTACATTCTGTACTGACTTGATCCAAGGCTGGAAATCTGAGCGGCAGCCTTACCATATATATTCCACTATTGCATGCAGATAATATATGGGAAGAATGTGGTGAATGCAGACAAAAGGGGTGTAATGGTGCATCCAACAGCTGTTCACTGTGATAACATATGAGGCTGTTTACACAGAAGTTCATGTCAATGACAGCCATCAAGGTTTTTTCATTATTAAGACAGACAGGTCGTACACTAAACAAGCCAACAATACATCCAAAACCCTGCATTCATGCTGCCATGGCTGTCAGGGTTATCAGAGACCATCAAGCTCTGACAGAAAATTGCCCACAGCAGTGCGTTAGAGACCTCGGCGACAGCAATGTGAGAGTGAGTGGCAAGCAAACGGTAATCCTGCTGCTGGCTAAACAGATTTTAGATGAGAAATGTAGAAAGAGTCAGCAGCAGCAGGTGATCAAAATGCACTGCTGCTCAGACAGCACTCTAACAAAGTCCCTGATTAATTAGTGAGGTTAGAGCTGAAGTGTGGGAGGCTTGCGTGGGTGAATCGAGGGATGGATGAATGTATGTACAGATGGATAGATGAGCGTAGGCGTCGGATGCTGCGGCGGTGGGTATTTTCTAAGGGATGTCCCGACGCTGGTTTTTTGGTGGTGATTGGCTGTGCGGCGAGCCATCACTGTAGAAGCCGATCAATGAGGGAGGGAGAGGCCGCCAGGGACCTGGATCACGGCTGGCAAATGACTACAGTGCATCTGGAGCTGGAGTGGGGGGAGGCTCATGAGTCAGGGAATGTGAAAGACCAGTCAATGAAATAAAAATGCATCAAGAGTCAGGATGGCGGGGGAAGGGGAGCAACTGGCAATCTATCAAAAACGATCCACTCCTCAACATACAGTTCACTGATGGGTCTCTGCATATTTACCATCTTCACAGAACTTTAAGTCTAAAGCAAAATTTACCTCACATAAAAAGGATTTCATTGTCAGCAGTGTATTGGGTTAGAAAGACTTGGATTCGTGTATCCCAAAAACTTGCCGAGAGCATCCAACTTTCATTATAATGTCTAGTCGACTGAACTGCACTTTCTCGTCCAGCTGTCTCATTCTTTCAAACTTAAAGGGGAAGTACACTGATATTTCTATGATGTATGAATACTTCAGCAAATTCAGATAATTGCAGATAAGATGGGATTGCATTTATACCTATGGAAACGTAAGTGCAAGGAATCAGTGGGTCAAAGTGTGATTGAAAAGACCTTCGATGCTGGTTAGACTAAAGACGTTTTCCATTACCACAACTGACTGGACTGTATCAATATGAAACTATAATTTGTGTGTACATAAGTGGGTGAAGGTCTAAGAGGGTGTACATGGAGCTTCTGTGGGAACATTGGCGTACTTTGTATTTGTTTTGACAAGTACAATCAACATGGTCACTATCATCGATCCTGTAGATGCCGATCTATTGCAAGTGTGTGAAATGCCTTCTTTAAGCAGACTACAGAAAATAATAAAACAGAAATACTATGCGTACATGGTGTCTGCAGCTGTCCATGGGTGCATGTTGGGAGAATACTTCATTCCTTAGCCCTGATAGCCTTCAAAATTTCATAAAATAAGACTAGGTCTAAAAAGAAAGGTGTTCGAAAGAAAAGGTTTCTCGTTAACTATCAAGGTCAGAGACACTTAACATGTAATAAAAGAGGAAATTGTAGAAACACTGAAGTAGTTAGACAGTCAGGTCTCACTACCGGAAAGCTATGATGAACTGCTTGGCTGAACATAGTTAGAGTGAATCATTACAGGCCATTATAAGTTTCGGCATTCTTGTGTTCAAGGGGTTAAGAGCCAACAGGCCAGCACCAAAGAGCCCGGTCTCAATGTAAAACACCTCGCAGATTTCCAGGTTTGCAGAGACATTAACACACTCTGGCATTTCCTCTGAAAGCCACTCTGACAGGCCCTGAAGAAGACATCCCCTGTTAGCTTTGCCGAGCTGAGGGCCTGCCCCCCTTCTCCTCCTCCTCCACAATGCCGTGACACAGGATTAGCTTTCATTAGAGAAGGCGCCGTAATCAGCTTTGGAGCATAGCAGAGACGGAACAATGGAGGAGGCTGAAAGGATCTGGAAGACAGGGTGCTATGGGTGCATGCTCAGCTGTATGCACGCTACTCCCACAAACGGAACCTTTGGCACAGAACAGTGAGACGGTTTTATGGTGACACTTCACTGCTTATTCCCCAGTGTTGTCTACAGCGCCTAGAATACTTCTATCACGACAAACTGAATTGAATTCAATTGAATTAAAGTAAAGCCGGCAACCCATAAACTCTGTGCTATCATGTGTCAGGGATAACTTCTGACACAGTGATGGCATCTTTCCGCAGAGCTTCACGACTTCTATTTCAACATTTTCTTCAGATGGTAAACATAAAGGTCAGGCAGCTAAGGAGGGATTGATGGGCGTGTTTGGATTCCAGTCTGGACAAAAACACGGCCCTCCACGTGCACAGAACCACCTTTGTGTGAGTCCTCCATCACTCTCCATCATGCTGTCAACTGGCGCTTGTATTGGGAAGGACTGACGACACAGGTCTATCGAGAACATATGTCCCCACTAACCCTGGAGAGCTTCGCCAGTGCACAGGCAACCACTTCACAAAGCGTTCTTGTTGGTGGCTTGTTCTTTGAGTGCATGGTGACATGCAGGCGGGTGTCTGGACACGATACAGATGCACTGAGTGCAGCACAGCTAGAGGAGCAGTTGTCTCAAAAACAGAAGTTTGACTTCAAAACCTTTAATACTAATTTAAACATATGAAACTTAATACTATAATGACACCATGACAGAAAAAGTAAAAAACGTTGTAGTATGCCACCATTAACTTGGATGTGTTCGTAGCAACTTTTGCTGACATGCATTAAAATGTTCTTTTGTTGAAAACTGTCAGCTGTGTAAGCACATTAGCTCTACATTTTTCATCTGGTTTAAGTTTTTTAATGTTGCTACTGAATATTTTTATTCAGCCTGCTACAGACGACTGTTAAATGCAACATAGCAGTTGTTTGTAAACTCTCTGGAGAGAACACAAAGAAGTAATTTCGGATTTCAAAACACATTTGCTGCAAGTATCAAAACAAATTTTGTCTCGTTCTTGTAATACAACTAGAGAATATTTTAAAAATACTCGCAGATGGCAACCACATGCAATAGCTTGAATACTATGAATATCTGGTGGGATGATAGGAAATCAAATACGTTTTACACCAGCAGTGGTGACCGGAGCTCCTGACTGTCACCATTTAGTCCCATTTTGTGACCATTATTGGAGACGGTGCGACTTAATTTTTGAGTTAATTAGGAGCTCCAGTGCTACTTGCAATTATGTCCCACATTTTTTTGTTTGTAAATATTTATATCATGTCATATGAAACACCGAAAGTAGTGGTTCTGTAACAGTAACATTTTGTCGGTCAATAAAATAAAAACATCAAGATAGCCTTGAAAAATAGATGGAAGCAGCCAGGACTAACATGAAGTTCAAACGGCAGCACGCAATGTTATTTTTAAGAGCAGATTATTGTGAGCAGAGTCACCAAATGACCAGCAGCCTGTCCTACAGTTACCCGTCAGTTACCTGTCCAGAGTCCATAAACAAGATTAACAGCTGTGACAGCAAAAGAGATCACTGCGATGGTCAGGAAAACTACAGCTCACAGTCAACATTGTTAGCATCACTGCCGGATGTTTGTTTTTCAAGCCAACAGCGAGAAAAGCACCAATACAGCTGGAGCTACAAATACTTTACCATCGTAAATTATGGGGAACACACCAGCCTTTCGCTATAGAGAAGAGGGTGTGGTTTCATGAAAACTGGGTTGAGAAAATAAAAATATGCTACTGTTGCGAAGTCCAGAGGTTTAAATTTTTATGCAAACTCTTCACAATTGAGTAAGTTAAGCTCTAGTTGCCAGATCTATTTTATTATCAATAACTATAACAAAATCACCTCTCCTCTGGTACAAATTGTCCACAACTGTAAGTTATAACAACAAAGAAAACTCTCTTTCCTACCACAAACACTTGTGTACTACATACATATAGTTTGTATCCCAGGAAGAAAAGAAAAACAATACGTTTAACCCTTATATTAATCAACTGATAGCTTTTATAATATATGGTTATAGGAGGTACTTTACCCCCCTTTAAAAAAGTCATGAAAAGTGACTCTCATTGATAATAATATAATAAAACATACATTAATCAAACAGTTAAGACAGAAAAATTATACCTTTGTTGTGTTGCATGTTTATTTAAAAGGTGCTCCTTAATTTTGTGCTGATGCTGCTAAATTCCCCGCACGGAGCCGTAGCACTACTGTTGGAAAAAGTTGGTCTGGAGCGTTGTAGAGCCAAGTTGCATAATCACATCTCAGACAGATGAGAATTACATGACTGCTGATATAATTTGTTTGTATACAATATTACCTAATACAGTAGTACAACAATATGGTATGTAAATCATGTGAAAAATAGTTAGTTTTCCGAAACTCTGACTTCAGTGTTTTCTGCACTCATTCACAGCTTGCTTCAGAGATAATATGCCTCAACAGGCGTGATCGCACCTCCCAAGGAGGGCTCGTTGGCAGCCGAGATGTTGGCATTTCTAGAATGCAATTACTAGACGCATACAGAGGGGATGAGGCCAGTCTATATTTGCACCCACACTTGGTAAACAGAGCATACAAGTCTTGAGGCTGACCCAAATAAGCCACTGCCTGAACTGTAGATAACGTTCCTCATCATTAATTAACCCATCCTTACTCCTTTCAGCCTTGAAGGTTATCTGTGTGACTTGAAAGTGAACACCGCCCTGCCACTATCAGCGCGATCTGAGGGCTGGGGCAAACCCTCCCAACCGTACAAAAATAGCCCCATCACATATGTGAAATGGCATTCCTCCATGCCGTCTCAAAAGGACAAGGGAGAGTCAGAGGTGGCGAGCAAAATTTAGCGTGCATTCTCAATAAATTAAATGTCTCATTCCAAAAAGTACTAAAGGGTTATGATTTGAACACAATATGACACACCTAATACTGTTACATGCATCTTTCTGGCACCAACTGATTGTGTCCAAGAGATCCATGGTGGAGTTTTAATTTCTGGCCAGCTGACTGTGGTTTTTCTGAGGACAGGTGGTGAGGCAATGGGATGGCACAGTCAGCCACCTCCTCCCTACTCTTGCCAAGACAACAAGGCCCCTTAGAGTCCCCTTCCTTTGCCATCGCTTCCATTTCCCCTTTGCCCACACCCACCTCTCCAGCCCATCTCTGTATCTAGGCCATGACTGTGCGGGTGTGGTGGGTTCTCCTGCCAGCAGAGGCACCTGACTGCCAAGAAAGAAAAGCAAAAAACGGTACGGGGCTCGGAGAGGAGGGAGGGAGGGCAACAAAGGAATTACTTCTCTGCAGACCAAAGGAATTCTGAGTCAGCAAAGGATCTAGCTCCTCACCAACCCCACACACACACACGCACACACACATATGCACACACACACACTCTCATTCTCTCCTGTCTCGCCATTCCAAGCCCCCTGGAGCAGCTCTATATATCAGGAGAAGCTGTGACGGAACCCCTCAAGTAGCTGCTATTATGCAACCCTTCTGGGCTAAAAGTGTCTGTAAAGTAAATCATCCTTCGCTGCCGCCAGCCTGACCTCCATATTGCAGAGAAAGCACTTTTAAAATTCACGAGCGGAGTATTATGCTGAAGGCACCATCTGTGCAGGCTTTTCTCGCATCCGCAAGATTAAAGGCTGTTAAAGCATCACATTCAAAAGCCATATCAGCGTCCAATCAAAGATAAGGCGTGCAAGTAAAGGGCAAGGGCCTTTATGAAACTCTAGGCGCTGCAAGGCTTTGTTGGTCAGGCAGTAGTGGGCTGCTTAGGTCGTGTCCCTGATCCCTACGGGCTAAGCAGGCCTGCTACAAAGGTCACGTGTCCTTGACGATCAGGTCAGTAAATAAGTCCCTGACTTAGAAATGGACATTTGACAGCTTGAATGCCTGGAGGGATTCTCGCATCCCAGACTGTTTTGCCATGTTTAAAAGCTTCTTGCATTACCTTCTCTCTACAGACATATGTTACATTTGCAGATCAGTTGCTGTAGCTCAGATTTTTTTAAGTTCTTTGCAACTGTAAAATTTCAAGGACATTCCCTTTCACACTGGTATATTCCCCGTTGCAGAGCAATCCTTAGCTTCAGTTTGTGCTTCTCATTTGTTATACTACTGCTTTGAGTCAGTGTTAAGCATCCATCTTTCCAGTAAGTAAAGACACAGTGATTAACCTCCTTCATGCCAGAAGATACCAATGAACATACTGTGTATTGCAATGCAGTCTTAAAATTCAGTCCATATCACACATCCTTGGTTTTAAAGCAGTTTCCCCAGTTGTGCCAACAAATCATAATCCAAGCAAAGATGGCAGCCACATGAAGTTTTCACCTAATGAATGTCACCGAAGTTACACTACATATTTTGATAGAACATGAAGAGTTTATTACTTTTTATTGTTCTTGTGTTATATAAAATAAGCAAGTAAATCAGAAGCACAATTCAAGAGATGTTTTCTAATCTTGGAAAGGAATTTTTTTAGACAGGAAATTTTCTCATCCAGATACTACGAACACCATCTTGTTTTTTTTTTTTAAAGATTGCTCTATGACCCAAATGTTAACACATGATGGAAAACTGGAGCATAGCTACACTGGGTTATATAAAAAGGTACAATAATTGCAATGCTTATAGAAGAGGCTGAGCTTGCAGGACAAGTTGTTTTAAACCACTATCTGTATTTTATGACCACCTCCTTCGCTAAACGCAACAGACACACGAAAGCATACACTGCCATATATCACAGCAGTTTGCTGATTCTAGAGGACACACTATATTTACTTTCATCAAAAGCAAATAGGCTTTAGAGAGACATCCCATGCAGTGCCACAGCCTAATACTGTGGAACTGCATAGCTCTGTACTGTATACACCATCTGTTCGGCTGAGAAGAAGTCCCTGCCCTCATAACTGCTGGCTACAAAACAGACAGTATTTAACGAAAGTCTAACACAGCTTACAACTATTGTCTGCCAAAGTTTCTGTCGTGAAGTGTTTGGTACTGAAAAAGAAAAACATGAATTTGGTCTGTTGAAGGGGGAAACAGAAAAGATTTCACTTTGCCAATTGCTGCTGAAGTGCTGGCTTAAAATCACTTGGAGATACACTATCTGTGGACCGACCCACCGATTTGTACCTCGATTTGGCCGTCCCAAGGCTTGCCACATTCCTCCAGGGGGATCAAATTACGCTCTATACAGGGAGATGGGGCCTGAGGCATTATGGGTGTTTTGGTGTTACAACACTGGTCTGACACAGTTGAGCAGCAGCGTGACCAAACGAGTGTTCA
>JAQLOL010000016.1:6717161-6731210 GCA_029783665.1 Naso thynnoides | reverse complement strand
AAGAAAATAAAAAAAGAAATGAAGAATGAATGGCAGATGGTGGCCCAGAGGAAGCATTGTAGTCATGGTTGAAAGTGGGGATGGCAGAACCCGGCTGAAACTAAACAGAGGAAGGAGACAAGAAATACGCTGTCGGAGGGTGGCTGGAATACATAAGAGCAAGACAGAAAATAGTCGAGCCAGTGGAAGGAAAATATTCGGCCTTGTGCAGTTTGTTTCACATTTTTAGAAAGAGACAGTGCTGTCTGAAGGAACAGTTGCGCCTCTGCAGAAAAACTGTCAAAGACACTGTACTCTCCTGAGTGTGTGTATCATGGATGTGGACAAACCTGATCGCATGTTCACAGGAGTAACTGAGTGGCAGTTAGCAACTGTGTCACGGATAAACTTGCTTGTTTCTGCCAAGGCAGGCCACGACTGAAGGCTTGAATGATAGAGCAAAGCAAAGAAAAAAAACAAGCTGCCAAAGAACATGACTGCTAGCAAGTGTGTGTGTCTATCACACTGGTGTGTGTCAACAGCCCGAGCACGTGCTAATGGTTTTCTGGGAGTTGGCAAATAGTTCAGATTAGCTTGTTAAAACAACATTATTTGCACAGTTTAACGATTTAGTTTTCTGAATTTAAAGTCGGTGCAGCCAACGTCTGGAAATCAAGCTAGCTGTAGCATGCAAGGTCATCTGTCGCTAAGAAGCACAGCATAGAGCAGCCAACAGGAACACAAGCTCTCTGAAAGTATCTGTAATTAAAGCCTGAATACAGAGCCAAGAGGTGCAGAAGTGTGGTGTGATTTCAGACCACCTGAATTACAAAATGCTGAAAGGTTTTAATTCAATTCTAGCGCGATGACACCAAAAATTGCCAACCCCAGCTTTAAACTTTGACATTCTTAAATGAAGGATAACACGTGGACTGATGTGTGAACATGCACAACAAGGAGAGGATACTAGTGGATCAACCCCTGCCTACTAAAAACAGGATCTCTCTGCAAACAAACAACATCCATTCATAAACTGCAGGCCAACTTGACAGCAAAAAAGATTCTGCAGGAGTCCAAAGCCCTCCCTCCACTCGTAATGGTCCGATAGGGAGCCGGATGGCATTAAAAGTCAAATGATTGGTCATCGTAATGTATGGCTTCCCGGCAGTGTTTGGACAGGCACAAAATCAATCGGTGCGCTGGGACACACTAACCTCTCCACAATCTGGCTAACAGAGACACACCGTGAGCTCAGACTGATGAGATACCAGTTTGTGCGATTATTGCACCAGCAACTTTGGAGGGCAACTCTGAGTCGGCTTTACTTTCGGGGATTTGTGACTCTCTGTTCTGCTTTTTGTTGCTGGCAAGCTACAGTCTACTGTAGATGAACTCTAAATTACATCTAACTATAAACTAAGTAAAGTGACCTTGCAATTACTAACTGAATATTCTCAAAAAAAAATTCAATGCTACCTGTCTACCCTTAACCTCCTCCTTAACACACACACACACACACACACACAAACCTCAGTCACGACTCCAGCTCTGCTCAACCTCTGCAGAGTGTGTTTTGAGTGAGTGGGCCAGGCAGCGGTCCTCCATCCTCTCCTTTCCACGTGGGCAGGAGTGACTGAGCACCCTGCCATCATCAGCTTTGGGGCAAACTTAACCCTTTTTTGCCCGATCGTCTTGATATATTTTTAAAGATAAATGAGCAATTTTAAAGCCACGGGTCAAAAATAAACAAAAATTCACTTAAAGAGCCATGATCCAGTCATAAGCTTTAACTTTGCAAGGATAAAAATAAAGCTTAGATAAAGTTATCATTTGTAACAGCGTGAAAAACATTTAATAAATAATAAATATGATGATGAGAAGCATGACAGTTCACATCAGGAAGTGCTGTCTTGTCTCATCACACAATCGCACAAAAGCAATATCCTGTCAGGTCAATTATAGTACAGATAAGCAGACAGCAAATTCAACGCCACGTGGAATAAGAGGGTTCATTTTTGGCCAGGTGGTCTAAAATTAACATGTGTAAATACACCTTGGAGCCTCGGCTAACCTCCAGCTGTGTTTGTATAGCTGGAGATTCTCTCTCATCCACACGCTGGGCATTTTAGCTAGCTAGCTAACAACACCTGATTTAAAGGACACCCTCCCCCTCCTCAGGGTGGTCTGTCACGCGGCAGGATCAACGGTGAATGAAGGGAGGAAAAACAAAGTGGCATTTAATGCGCTTATTTACCCATCTGTAATTAGGGCTTTCCTCAATTAAGCTAATTTTGTTCATCTGTTTAATGGAGCTGAAAAGAAAAAAATCCTCACTGTTAAAAGCAGCTTTTGCACAGCAGAGACCAAAAAAAAAAAAGTTTTCTAAATGCCCTAAAAATTCAAAATCTCATTACACAGCACAGCCAGATAAAATAAAAATAAAAGTGGCTCACTTCCTCTCACTGTTGCTCCCACTTTTACTCGAGGCTTTGATAAAGAACATCTATAACACTTGATTAAGTATTGATTGACCTGTTAATTAAAGGGAAACGTATACAACTTGATCTCCATCTGATAAAGTCTGTTCAGCAGTAGATTAATATCTCGAGCCGCAGCTCAGATGATGAAGTGGCACATAAAAAGGTCAGGAAGTGGATTCTTTCAAAGTGCAGCAAACAACCACCAAGCTGGCACACATGACAAGTCCCACACACCTGACATCAAGGGTCTGCTGGTTTGTAGCCAAAAGCTAGCAGTGCAGAAAATGTCCTGACAAATGTTAATCTGCACGTGAAGGCCTGGAGCCTGTAACGGACCGGAAACAACTGGGTAACTCGTTTCGTGTAATCTGAATTCAGTGTGAAATCATGACAGCAGACACGCTTTATCCAACACCTGTGGAAAAAATAAAAAACAAATTTTCTAAGAGCAACTGGACTCTGATGGTTGAGATGAAAAAACAGGCCTCACCTGGAAGGGCTGCACAATTTATCGAAATCTAACTGAAATCTCAACACGGCCTACTGCGGTTTTAAATTTCAAGGAGGCGCTTTAATAGTTCGAGGTGAAACCTGTGTGTCAAAATACCATTTTAAATCAAATATTGGTGTTGCAGAGTTGTACTGGCCTACACATCATATTCTACAGCCTTGATAAAACATATTAGTCTAGTGCAGATCCCTGCAAAATCACACCATAATCTTTTTTTGTTCCCATGAAATGAGAATCAAAGGAAAAATGATCATTCCATTTGATGTCACACATCATATTGCAATTGATCTTGGAATCGATTTGGTTAGAAAACACACTCACGTTCAAACATCACAGACAATTTGGTCATCAAATCAGCAAAAAGTTGTTTTTTAATATTAATATCAACAGAATCACCATCAGAAGTAACTTCTCCAGGATTGTAGAAGCCTTATTTCTTTCTTTTAGATTATGCTGATATTGTTAATATGCCTCTGGATGCTGTCTATCACTCTACTATCAGGTTTATAACAGGTGATACTTACACCACTCATCATTTTATTTTAGATAAAAATTTTAGGTGGTCTATCAAACATTTACATATGTTTATCTACGGGCCCATTTTTGGGAAATTGCATTCATTTATCACATCTCTGCTGTTTTGGTCCTCTGGACCCCGTCAGACTCAATCCAACAACCATCTCTCACCACAGGTCCTTCGAGTTTGTATCGCGTTTGCAAATCTAGCAAATTTCAGTTTTTTATGCCTCAGCTGCTTGGAATTGTTCACAAAGCACCCTAAAAATTAAAACAAGTGTATTCAAATTGTTGATCTACAATCATTCTATCTCTGTTTGTACCTGTTTTAACTGTTTTGCATCTTGTACTTTCCTTATTATACTGTATTTGCTGACTTTTGTTTGTTTGTTTGACTCGACATCATTGTAAATGAAGGCCAGCCTCTAAGATTTTTGAAGTTCAAATAAGGGTCAAAATATCAGCACAAATAATCGCAATTGTGCATTTTTTTTTTAAATTTCAAAAATCACCGATTGTCATTCAATGATTTAAATTTATTTTCTGTGGTCATTCTGACAGCAGCACTGTCTGTGTTTGGAGTGTGCTGATATTAAAAGCACAGTAAAGGTCATGATAAGTTATTTCCTCATACTTAAGGTAAGACTTTATCTGTCGAGCCATAATATTGATAAGGCATCCAGATTGTGTACTGCCTGTGCTTCTTGCGTGTTCCCTGACACACAAGCTCGCATACTGGTAATGAAAGGAATCTGCATATTCATCAGTTCTTCATAGGAACAGGTCGCATTTGCATTGGCTTCAGTGGTTGTGTGTGTGGGTGTCAATAAGTAGTGATGCCATCACGACAGCAGAGAAGAGGCAGACTCGACTAGACAGATACCATGAGCTACTGCGTCCCCTTCCCGTGTCGTCCCCCACCCATACTTGCATGAGACGATGAGCCGACACAAGAGTTACAACATCCCTCCCCCCAGCGGCGACTTTTCTCTGCTTACTCTACAATTTGCAGGCAGCCCGCCGATGGCTTTACTCATTTTACCCATATTTAAATACAACAACTGCCTGGCACAGCACGGTCGTGTGCGTATATGTTTGTATCTGTTAAACAAAGGCATGTAGGGGCTTGTCCCATCCCCTGACGACAAGTCTGCCATTTAGCATACAGGTATGTTTTTACCACAACCTCCTCCCTCTAATAAAGACAAGGGCGGCTGGAAAACTGCAGCATTTGTTCCAACAGATGAGGTTTGTTCCAGATAAAAAAGTTCCTGGGGAGATCTTCTGCTAAATGGTTTCTCTTTAGCATGCGGTTTGAGCTGGCTGTGTGTGTGCATACCTGTGGGCTGGAGTTAAATAAATATTCAGGCAATTTACAATGTAAACACTTCTCTCTTTTTTTTTCTTGGCAAGTGATAAATCTACAGGTGTATTAGACTGATGCACTTATCATAAATTAAACAGATTTTAACTTTATCAGTCTGCTGAAAGAAAGGAGAGTGATTTGTTCTGGCTTCAGTAGTAATTCATTTACTCTCGCGCTGGGTGTCACCACACTTCCAAAATTAACATTACCGACATTTCATTTCATGCACAAGCACTGCAGGTCAACAGAGCTACTGAGGGATCCCTGAAGTTAGAGATCAATACAGTTTCCTGTCTCTAAAACTAATGGGACAGGAAAGGTGGATAAAAATTCACCCTGCAAAACGCTGCGAGGCTAATGAAACGCTCCAAGAGTACAAAAAAATCCATGCACAGTATCTCTCTCTCTCTCTGAAACAGGTTTTGCTGAACAGACGCTGAAAAACACCACAGACCATTAAGTCCAGTGAAAGACTTATTTGCATGAATTCAAGTCCCTACATGTACAACAAAAGTCTACATTAAATGCAAAAAATACACCATCTGAAGTTGTACTCTGTCTAAAATCTGCCTTCGTGCCCACTTGCTCATCCACAGCAACCCTCAGCCACTTTCGTTTGCTCTCACTCGCCGACATGCACACTCCCACACACACACACACACACTCCCCTGACAAGCATTAATAAGTTGAAATTGGTACTGTCACTACCCCAACTACTGTTACTATTATTGTATTATCAGTGCTGTTGGTATGGAGATGAGAAGTAAGCGCTAATTTCATAATCTTCCGAAAAATGGAAAACTATTTTATGTGTTTATTTTTATTTATACTAAATATTTTACACTGCTATTTTCATGTGTACTAAAGACATCAACTCTGGATCTGTTTGAATTATCCTTCAGCCTGATGCAGTTTTACGGAAAAAATCTTTCGCATTTGTAAACTCAGATAAATAAAACACTTAATTAGCGCCTGACGAATATATATGTTCGCTGAGATTATCAGCCATTGTAAATTTTTCAGTATCGACATATATGTTCTCCAACATGCGCCGATATTATTATTGGACTAGCAAATTAAAATTGTGAAACTAGGTAGTTTGTTCAACAGAGGGCAGTCTGTTATTGAATAAACAAAAGTGAAGTGTTTCCTTTTCAGTGCACTGATGTTCTGAATAAAGTTGGCTAAAATGTAAATAATATTCTGCGTCCATTACAAATCTTTGTCACAAGTATTTGATAACCACATTCAGATGATATTATATATAACATCAACTGATATATCAGATGTCATATTTCTTTTCTCTCTAATATCGGCATCGGCCCCAAAAATCCTCTATCAGTGAGGCCATACTTTTAATTAGATGTTTTAAATGCAGTTCTACTTACAAAACCTTACAAAAAAAATGATGATAGTCTCTTTTTGACCACACATACACGCACACATCACTCCTCAATGAAATGATAATCAACTGAGTTGTCGTTAATTGAAGAGTCTGTGTTAATTCAGTGATTCGCAGCCCTTGACAAAATATGATATTTGCTCTCAATTTTTGCTTAACAGCATTTTGGCAACAATCCCATGACAGATGGTTTCCTAGATCTAAATATTTTCAAAAGTCTGTTAGCTTACTGAATTAAAGTGATCCATGTTGTAGCTAACATGCATACATGTGTGCGAGACGACTGTATGAGCTCTTGTCCTTAAAAATCCCACCTCACTGCTGTCCTGCTCCGTGTTTTGAGTGGAGCTTTAGGTGAGAAAGCAGATTTACTACTCTACTGGCCTCTTAAAAAACCCAGCAACCCAGTTGCTCCCGGTTCACTGGGTTAGCCTCTCCTCCCCCACACTCACTGTGCCGGCTGCCCAATATGTGGTTACATGTGTTGCAGACAGTGCATTGATTGATTTGTGACAATGCTGTGACCGGCCTCAGTGAGGGATCTGATCACACACGACTGGCGTCTCTGCTCCAAATGGCTTTTTGGTCGCTACTGTAGCTGAAAAAAGGAGCATGAGCTGGTTTCTGCCAGCAGCAGCAGCAACAGCCATGAAATAGGAAATGCTGAGTGTATGTTTATACAGAGGCTGAGAAACACAATGGTGTAATATTATAATCTATAGCTCACAGAGTAGTGCAGGCAACCTTGAGAGTAGAAATGGTACTCAGTGGATGAAAAGGAAAATGTTGCACATGCGAAGGATCTTATGAGGAGGCACAATAGTACAGAGCAACAGTAAAACTCCATCCATCAACGTATACAGTTAGCTGCGCAACAGCTGCTAACAAAACTGCACTGGCTCGAATGTGAGTTCAAAGGTTTCCAAATCCCCAAACTGAACTCACAGGCTTGGCAAGGATCTAAACATCCCAAGGCAGGTAAACAGTTTTTCTCCCCTTGTTGCTTTATTGAGACCCAACATCCATTTGTTCACATGAATTAGCAAGAGCAGCAGCTAATGCATGGAGTCAGATTACAACCTCTGAGCAGAGCCGCCTTTATCCCCCTATATGGAGCTTAATCTGTCCAAATCCGCTGCTTTGCTGTGCCCTAAATCCACAACAGAGCCTAATTCCTTTTTAATCTAATGAGCGGTAAAGGTGCACTTACTCAGGTTCAGAATACCACAGACTGTGTATCAGCCAGCCGTCACAACAGAGGCGGTTCAAGTCTTCTCTTCTATGCTGGGATGCCATGTATTGTTATCAAAAACTGTCAAAAGTATCTCTCATGTCATGGTAGACTTGGCGAGCAGGCTTTGATCACTTGTTTGCTTATCTTCTTGTCACTTACAGTTTCTGCTATAGGCGGCGTTTCCAGGTTGAGCTGTTTGAGTGGACCGCTGTCAAAAGATGCTGAGGAGGACGTGGACGGCACCCGGGCCGCCGGCGAACGGGCTTCGTCATGTCATGCCAAGGAGACATGACAGCAAACAGGGAGGGGCCATCCCTGAAGACTTATGAAACTTCCAAAAACAGACTGACTCCAAGTTATTCAGAATTAAAAACACACAAAGGGGCGACAGCCTGAAATAAATCTTGCACGCTCATTGTTTGTGACAAGTCTGAAGTTTCGAAGGCGAACACTGAAAACAAAAACCAACTGAGGCCAGCAGCTGAAAGCCACAGAATTCATCAAAATATGCAGAGTGGTTCATATAATGGCATATGGGTGCACAACTAATGACATCTGAGAGCATGATTTTTATTTCCAGACATAATTAAACCTGACGGACAATGTTTATTGACAGTTTGACATTTAAGCTCCTGATCTAGAGCAGCAATTCAAGCACTCCCTGTTCACAGGTCAACCGTCCGACCAATCACAGGTCCTGATTAACCGCAACTGCTGTCTGCTGGCGAGATTATTTGCACACTCACCTGTAGTGTCACTGCATTTATATGATGGGCTAACTCTTGTTTTAGCTGCCACTGCACATTAACATGTAGCTGCTGTATTCTAACTTAAATGTGCTTCAACTGATGATTACTTCTATTTCAATTATTCTGCCTATTATGTGATTACGTATAAATAAAAATATGCAACTTATAATCAACTTGCATTAAAAATCAGCATAAGGAACTTGGAAATGTTTCAGGCAATAGATTAATAAATAACAGATTTTCTAAATATTTACAGATGATTTTTGTCATTTTAACTCTAGTATTATATTCTAGTTTAAAAAAAGAGTCTTTTCAAAAGATGGATTCATTTTGAAGATATTAGTATTGACTGAAATAGCCACAATCATGCTAAAAACCAGGATGTATCCACAGCCTCTCTTTTCTATTCAGCCTTTCTAACACACACACACACAAAAAGTGAAACATCTGCCATGAATGGATCAAATTCTTCGGAAACTCAGTCAGAGGAAATTAATTCTATCCGTTAGGGGAAAAACAACTGAGTCACTTCATTGCGATGTAATGTTCGGTATCTTCATATTTTCACAATAAACAGTAACATTTTTGAAGCAGCCGGTCAAATAACAAAGCAGCCCCCCCAAAGATATTGGAAACCCAGATACATTTGTTTAATGTCATCTAGCGAGATTCGCCCCCGTCACACAGAGCAGCAAACGTGTGCCATTATTTGCTCCAGATCAAAACTGACTGTAGCAGAAGAAATTACAAATAAAAAGGCGGAGTTAACCCTTGTCTGTTTTTTTTTAATAGAGCAGCAAACGCCTGGAAAACTGGCACACATGACAGAAGTGACAGACATACCTTATTTTACTTTAAATGTCTCTTAGTTAACGGCCAGAAATTAGCCAAAAACAAACAATTTACTGACAGAGACTCCAGGCACCAAGACATCGATTAATTGGAGTTTGTGGCTTGAGCAGATTTTTTTCCCAAATGAAAATTGAGAAAATTAATTTTCTCTTTCTAGACTTCTAGACCTCAAATTATATTGTTTTGATCTATTGCGATAGAAGAATTATATGAAAATATGTTTTGCCAAATTACTGCAGACTTAAACGTAAATGGAAACAACTTCCCCTTCCCTGAAACTACATAGCGCACTTTGAAAGACAGGTTTGCAGCTTGTACTTTAGGTTCAGTTTACTTTATTAATCCCAAAAGAAGAATATTCAAATTTCTTTTCTTAATTTTTATTATCAAAAGAAAAACTAAACTTATTTTGAGTAACTTTTTTGTCATTAGTAGTTTGTTTTTTAAGAAGGAACAAAAATTGAAAATCGAGTTTGGTGTGAATAAAATCAAATTGAATAAATCAGAGATTTTATTCATAGACCATACTGCCCAGCCCTGCCACAGAAAAAACACAGAGACACCTTTTATTTTACCAAAACACAGCAGACAATTTCTACATAAAACATTAAATTCACAAATTAGAGTCCGACAGATATGGAATTTTTGGAGCCGACGCTGATGCCAATATTTTGGAGCAAAAAAATTCCTATATCTGATATGTCTTCCAATATTATATAAAGTATATATTATTGACTGTGGTTATGAAATACTTGTGTGAAAGATATGCAAAGGATATCTTACATTTTATCCAAACATCAATGCAATAAGGAGTTAACACTTTAACAATGGACTGCCCTCTGCTGGACAAATTATGTAAATACACCATTTTAAACCAGTAGTCCAATCATTTTTTCCCGGCTCTGAAAACAGTTTTATACTTGTGTACTGAAGAGCATATACGCAAATATTGATATATCTGTGATAGGCCTATATCAGCAGATAATATCAGCAAACCAATATATCGGTACGGACCGATTACATATTACATATACAGCAGATGGGCAAAGACTAATATCACAAAAAGCTTTAGCAGCTACAAAACCACTTAACCACACACAGTAATTGTATTCCCATGCAAATAAAGCTAATGACACGGTTTCTGCATGCTGATAAGGAAATATTACAAATAATTACAAAACGCCAGGAAATGTTCCTGGCAAATGGCCCTTTTATATTTCAATAACACTGTTTGTCCGAGATAATAAAGAAACACAACGATGGCGCACACATGCAGCAGGACCGTATGTAGGTGACCACATGTAAGGCAAGGATCAAGTATGTGGTATTACTTAATGTTCTGTTCTATAAATGACTCGGCTATCCAGCTGGGATCAGTGGCTGGCATTGCGCCGCTGTCACCACCACCATCTCTCCAGCCCACGCATGTCTGAGCATGGGGGCCTCTCCTCAAAAGTCAAATGTCAGATGTTATCCATCCCCTCGTATAGAGAAGAACCCAGAACAACACTGAGGGCTCGGAGGCCCTGCTTCTTTGCTGTTGACGGAAAAACACCATTACTGAGCTCAATCTGCTTTGGAGTGTGGTGGTTGTTATGATCCCATATTACTAACCCCTTATTTATTTTATATCTCACTGAGGGAAGCTTTAGTGCAAACTATGATTCAGTGTATGACTGTGGAGCAAGATTTCGCTTCCACCTTCAATCGTAGGGAGAGTTTATAGGCAATATTTATGTACTCATAGGGCTGTAGTAGATCCAAACACTCTGTATGTTTATTTATGAATGATGTATAACATGGAAGGCCATTTGAGTTTAAATATTTGTTGATAAATTCACTGATCAACCGTAAACGATTTTGCAACTGTTTGTGAATTTATTTTTTACGCACTTTTTAAAGTAAAAGTTCCGATAATTTACTGCTTTTAGGTTTTAAACATTTTATCTTCTGTGCTAAAAAAAAATAAACGCCTTTGCGCTTTGCAGCTGAGTGTGTGAAAGTTTTATTACAATTTTCTGGCATTTTAAGGACAAAAGATTAATCGACAGGCTCGCCGATCAGTCGTTAAAATAGCACGAGTTGCAGCCATGTGGCTAATAATTGTAGCAAAAAGTCATGACTACAAAATCTGACAAAATAATCAGGATTAACATTTGAGTCACAACATAATCCTCATTCATCATAATATATTTCAGTTTATTTCTGTCAGGGATGAAAAACATGACGAAAAATTACGCAACTTCTCTTGCCTCAGCCGATTAAACTCTTATGAGTAATTACTATGTGGCTGCGGCGCTCGGGAGCATTATGTTAATACATTTTGAAAACAGGTGGATGCAAAGCACTTATGATAAGTTGGACTGACTCCTCGTAGCGGGGCAAACGCGGCAGCTGAAAACAAATGACTTCACACCTGTAGCCTGCAGTTATTTTGCAGCGGTGCTTTGTACACAGCCAGCGTACATGTTGTCATAATAATGAAGCATTACCAAAACACAGACTTCTTGAAACTTGATGAATGAATAATGACTTTAATTACTTTGTTGATCTCGACATCGGGTTTGAGAGGCAGCCCATGAAACCGGGCTCTCTGATTCCCTGACAGCCTCTTTAATGACTAATCAATACATTTTTAACCTGCTTAAGACCATAGCAGGCCAACACTAAACAGAGGGAAGGACTGAAAATACAGTATGGAGATGTGCAATCGCCCAGTGCTGCTGTTAAATCTCTTCAAAACCCATACTTGTCATATCTATTTTTCATCACCCTTCAAGCTGGTGCAGACTGTAGGTGGATGATCTCTTCAAATATTCATTACAAAAGCACCCAAGACATGGTGTGACACTCAGCCCCGTTTTCTGGGCAAAATGTAGCCGTAACATAACTGTTTCGCTCTGTGCTCGCTGCAGAAAATATACAATTGCAGATATTATTTTGTTGAACATTTTGTTCCATTTCAAGTGGCACATTAAGCCTCAGAATGCAATGAAGTGGAACTACATTTAAGAGCTACGGGTCGCCTTTAGTCCTGCGTACAGTCAATGATTCCAGTCATGGTGTTCTAACCGCGGAGGCTCAACCTTTCCTACTTTCCTCTATCAAAAATAATAATAATAATAATAATCTTTAGGTTTAATGATCACAGATGATCTGATCATTTCCACCGCTTGAATCCTAGCAGCTAAGCTTTGGTAAAATTGCTCAACAATTCCCTCATGTGTTGTGCACACTGTGAAAGCTGCACATGCCTGTTGTGATGTACTAAAGCAATAGAGGATAATGGCTGCAAACTCGTGCTGGATCGAAACCAGCCAGCAGCACAAATAAACACATTCTGTCATATTGCTTTCCGTGGAAAGGCTTTGAATTCATCTGGCAGTGGAGTAAGTTCACTTAGCTTGACATTAAGTGCTCTTTTTGTGAAGCAGAAATAGGCGTCAATGCTGCAACTCAAGTGGAGACTCAACTGTCAACATAAGATGTCAACAGACGTGAAACTAGGCAGGCTGCATCGCTCCTACGCCGTGTTCAAGGGATAGGTCGACTCGATTATGATCTTTATTGCTCTCTTATGGTAAACTGCAAAGGTGGAATGTCAGACCTGTAAACACAGAAGGCAGGAAGAAGCAGCCCATATGGCACGAACACTGCAAGCACACGATGAACACCCCCAAAATATGAGATTTTCAAAGCACAGGCGACTCACTGCATTGGTGAAAAAGGAGCCTTTGGTAAAACTATGCTAGGTGATGCATGCAAAATGAGGGGAAATCGCCCTTGGGTTGAATGCAATGGTTGTGCAATATCTGCATGCATTCAGCAAAGCTGTGCACTGTGTATATGAATCAAATGATCCCGCATCTGTCACTGCTGGCTGTATTCGCTGGTAATGAGAACAGTCGACAGACACACGGCTACGTTACATGAACCCTCGCGGGCAGAATGTGCCACATTTCTAGAGAAAAATCTTGCTAAGCTCTACAAACTGGAGTTACCCCCCTCACTTCCTAGTTTACTGCTGCTGTCACAGCTCGGCTAACACCCTTCTTCCTTCATAGCCAGCGAACAATTTTCGGCCACATTTGCAGCTGCCGCCGCTGCGACCGTGAATTCTTCAAGTCTGCTTCGAGCTGGCCAGAGGGAGAGCCGTGGTAGCGTGTCGTTTCAGTGTGCCATTAAAAATTACACTTACATTTCACCACCCTGTCCGTCGTAGATAACTTCGGTTCATCATTCGGCTTGTTTTCGGACATTTCCAGTGTGATATAATATTGAGATATAGCAGAAATGAGACTGAAAACGGTCCCTGCGTTGCTCCTGCCGAACAACTCTTGAGTCTATCCGAGAAAAGAGACCGCAGTGATCTCACTCGGTCCTATCAGCGGCCAAAAATACTTGCAACAGGGTTACAATTTCACTGCTGGTGCTGGAGGAGCTGCTCTGTCTGATTTACTGTTACTCTGTATCAAGTTGTCTGAGCGCAGTGTGCAGACAAACGTGCTGAGCCGAAGGACCCGCCCCCAATTCACACCGACTCTTCCTATTGGTGGAGAGCCGCAGGCTGCCATTTAGCCTTAACATTCACTTTTATCAAAGGGCTGTTTCTGTGTCAATCTATGAAGAACTTAGGCTGTGGGTTGTTGTTTTTTTTTTTTTTTGTCTGGGTACGCACAATAAAAAAAATGAATTATCAGGTAAAAAAAAATGAGCAAAGTTATTACCCAATGAACAGAGTTTGCAAATTTTAATATTTAGTGTTTTAAGAAAATCAGGCATTTATTCATGTTTGACTTTAACTATTCAACCCATGTCATTCAATTTCAGTATGGAAGTGTATTTCTCCTATGCAGAAAGAAATAAATTTAAAGTGAAAAATAAAACAAATAAAAGGGAAAAGTGGTCATGGTAAGTCTAATTTCATTCATGCATTTTGAATTTACAGAAATAATGCATA
>JAQLOL010000016.1:6690425-6714334 GCA_029783665.1 Naso thynnoides | reverse complement strand
CTTATTTATAATTGTTTGTAATGCTCAGAGCAACATTTAGGTTAAAATTGACAATATTGAGTTTGGTTCATCTCTATGTCAATGTCAAAACAATATCCTCTACAGAGAGTATGTTTTATGTTGATATTCCTTTTTTTTAAACAATATATATGTTGTAGAAAAATCTCTTTTGTTTTAAATATATCCCGTGCTGCCTAAATGCAAGATTTAAGTAAGAGGAACATACTAAAATCGCAATTTTTTGACAAAACTTGCCTTTTTGCTGTAGCAGAGGAGCTGTTAATTATCTATGAGGCAGAGGCAGAGCAATGGGCCACTTACCTGCAGTCAGTCTTTACTGGTCTGATCTCAAAGGCTGGGATCTGCTGCTTTGACATCGCTACCGTGTCCAGCCGGCGGGACAACGTCCTCGAGCTGGCCCGGTACACCTGCAAGCTCCTGATCCTCTCCAAGGGCATGCTGGAGGGCCTGTGCCACAAGCGGCGCTTCTTTCTGGCCCATGTGCTGAGTCCTGCAGATCATGTGGTGGTGCTTCTGTGTGGGGTGGAGAGTCTGACCCCACTGCTGGAGCTGGTGCCCCTGAACGGCAAAGAGTGTCTGCAGATCTCGAGTGAACAAGACGCTTATGAGTACCTGTCCACTGTGACTGATATTGTGAAAAAAGGTATGATGTTGCATTAATACGTTTTCTTTTTTTTTTTTTTTTAAATATAACAGATCACATTCGATAACATTATATCTTGAGTCACATGTGAGGGGATTTTGGCCTTATATAAAAAGGGAAGATAGTCCTTTATAACTATAGACTATAAGATTGTCCTTTATAGTCAGAATCATTTCAGGAACCAGTAAGATATGAAATCCAACCTCTTAAGTACATTTTTCCCTGAAAACTTGTGCTTTTATTTAATATTTTCTAAATCTGAGATGTGTTTTTCCAATCTGAGTTTCTATCATAACTTTTATCTTGATAAAATAATTTAAGATATGCATTAAAAATACCCACTGCAAATCTTATATTATAATCTAAAAAACAACTTGGCTAAAAAAAACCAGCTTGTATCAAAAGTAGAGGGGATGGATGGCACTGTTTGACTGATTTCGGTGTTCAATCAAAGGAAAAGCAAAATATAGAAAAAAATCTCAGCCTATTTAACACCATTATTAAATATCATATCAGACTGACTTTTGTGGCTGTGTGCATGCCAGTTCCCAAATCCAGAACACAATCACCCTCCTCAACATGCCCTTCTCTCAGGAAAAATCTCACATGGTCTTGCTGCTCTAAATGTGAGGGAGAAAGAATGCTCATTATTTGTGAGAATGCCTGAGCAGCAGCTTGGAAACCTGTTTACTGACTTTTTCTCCCAAAGAATTATGTGCTCCGAAGACTGACATCCAATATTTTTTAAGCACCAGCTGCGGAGACGTCTTCGGTAACACTGTGCATGTCCTCATTTGGGCTGCCAATTATCCTCTGCCTCCTTCCCTGTTTTTCCTAATTGCACTATTTGTATCATAAAGCAGAGGAAGGGGCTTGTATTTAAACAGGTGTGTGTGCGCAGGAGGAACAACTAATGCAAATAGCCAGTCTTTCCTCCTTTGCTACTGCTGACTACTCATTGGGAGCCATGCAAATTCAAGTGCACTCTGCATCACTTCATTGCACTGATACAGTGAAGTGGCTCAGGCCAGGATTCCACAAATGGTTATATTTTAACTCACAATTACCTCCTCTAGCCATACAAGATGATGCTGTTTGTTTGTTAGTACACAGGCAACAGACATGTAGGTGTTTGACGAGTTTAAGTGCACATAGAGGAACACAGTGTACTAGATGATTGTTGTCTCTGGCAGCAGGGAGCCACAGCCAATGTAACTGAAAATTACAAGGTCTCATTTGCTTGAAATGTCAGTATATACTAGTGAGTTTTAATGAATGTCAATTTAATTTGGTTTTAAATGGCAAGACGTAGTTTCCATGCAGCCATGCTACCAGCTTTGTGTGGCAAGTATAGTGCTATTTTGAGCTAAAGTTGTCATCTAACTCTTGGTCTCAAAGTGTTACTACAAGTCTTTGTCCTTTGTCAACAACGGCCACATTTTTCCCAAAATAACTTTATTTATAAGGTATCACGTTTGTTTACATTTGGTCCATGTTCAATAAACATTACAAAATGTGCATGAAAATGTGCGACAACGTTAATTAAAAAGAACATCTGTGCCAAAATCCGTCTTCATGCTAATATTTGAGCTGGGAAGGCAGCACTTGTAAGGAACTATTTTTCCAGGCGTAACTTCTGTGTCGACTGCTCCTTGCTCCCCTCTTTCTCTTGTTTAGCAAATTTTGTCCAAATAAATGCAGATGTCATCTATAGAAGGGTGAATTACCTATACCTAGCAACTTTTGTGTGCCCTATAGTGTTTCTATACTCTGTTTCAACATGAATGGCAGTAAATGGGGTTTAAAAATGCAGTCTGAGATATACTGAATAGACTTGTACTGTCCTTTAGCATAAGAGGGTAAAATGCTGACGAGATTTTCGCGCTACACAGGGGGCATGTTTACCTGTTTCACCAGCTTACTTTAGTTTGTTAGCATGCTAACATTTGCTAGCTAGAACTAATGGAAATGTCATTAGATTCGCAGGTATTAAGTCATTAACGAGGACTGACAAAAAAAAATCTTGGCCATAAATCTTTTATGTCAGTGTGGATGAAACTATCCAATGTCGCCACAAGAGCCACACTGCTAGCATGGCTACAAATGCACCTGCCATATCTAAAACCCATTTTGTAGACATCGCTAGTGCATAATTCAGTATGAGGTTTAATGTCCCATCTCCTGTAGGTGTGTCAGCCTCAGCAGCCAAAGTCAATCCTCTGACACGTAAACCATCAGGTTCAGAGCCAAAGGCAGAAAAGATGCAGTCAGCTGGAGCTAACAGTGTCCGATCCAGCGTTGTGGTCGTTCCTTCCAGAGTTCCATGCGGGGTGAGACACTCATTTAGTCAGTAGTCAAACGTTTTTTTTTTATTCATAAAGCCTCCCTAACATTGATTACACTGCAGTTCACTTATTTTTTGTTTGGCAGAGCTCTATGGAGTTGTTCATTCTTTTGAAAAATGAGGAGGTTGGCAGTGATGCTGAGGTTGAGTTCACTGGTGAAAATCAGATGCTGAGAGTGAAGCCAGTCCACTGGAATGAACGGATCTTGTGTGTCAATGCACCAGGTGAACAAAACAATAAGAAAAATACAAACAGTTGTATAAAAATGAAGCCTTCAGTCAAAAACATTCCACTTTAGCCCTGCCAGCATTAATATTCTGTGTGTTTGCTATTGCAGATTTTCCAGCAGGGAATGTAAGAGCGACTGTCTATAGCAGCGGAGTGCCACTGAGCAAGGCACAGTTGCAGTACTACAGCAACATGGAGGAAATCACCTGCCTTCTGGCGAGGGCAGCAGACCCCGTGGATTTCATGTGTCAGGTAAGGCCATTAAATGGCTCAAAGAAAGTCCATGTTTCAGTTGTTTTACCTTATCTGTGTGTTAGGAAATAGGAAATTCCACAGTTTTTGTACATAACAGTAAGTTTTGTGGTTGTAAAGGTTTAACACAGCCTCAGAAACCAGTTGTCAAGTCTGAAATTATAACCTTGATGGTATCATAGTTGGCTTTACATTTAAATTGCTGCATTTAAATGTAGGGTTAAAATCTGTGTATTTACAGGCAGAGAGGGTCTAACAAATAAAAGGTATTGAGTTGCATAATGTTGGGTTGAGTGAGTTTTTCTTTTTTAAACAATTAACCCACACATTTCCAATCTGTTTGCTGTCAATCATTCAGCTTTTTTCGAAGTGCATACCAAATGGAGGACCCATTTTGTAGTAGTTAGTGGGCTTTTTTGTTTGTCAAGGAGAAACTAGCCAGATGCAGTACTTGTAAACTGACAGGCAACCAAACTTCAACAGCATCATAGCAACATTAATAATACTAAACTTGATTTATCTAACAAAGGATTTCCTGGAAAAAACAAAACTATGCATAACATTTAAGTATTGTTTTTATAGAAAAGGCCGTGAGCGTTCCTCAGACTTCAAACTTCTATAAACCTCATAGAATAGCTCTGTCAATCATTGATTTTGTTATGCAGGATTCATATTTAAATGCTGCTCTACTCTCTCTTCAATAAAAGTAACACTTCTGCAGCACTTTGAATGTGTTATGTTACTTAGTGACTCATCGTTATGTAACTCAGTTATAAGAATTAGTCAATCGGCATACCAAAACACTGCTTATAATCAATCCACTTCAGTCCATTAGAACGAGGCAGAGCGACCGCAGATAAACTGAATCAGTGTGTTCCTGTCGCTGTTTATGTGCATCTCCTCTTTGGAAATGAAGAGACGGCAGCTTTCCTCCTTCTCTTGGCCTTGCACACTTGATTTGATTAGGTCTCTTTTGCTGCAGAGGCCAAGTTGTGCAATGCCAAAGGAAAAATTTGCCAAAAGGTTTTCAAACTGAGCATCTGGACTTGTGAATCTGTAGGCTGTATTTCACCATATGATCCAAACACTACTGCTGTTTTAGGTGTTTTATTTTCCTACATTACATTCAAATTTCAGTAGGTAGAAAATAATTTTTCTTTTTGCAGCCTCGCCTCAAAAGCATATTTCAAATTGTAGTCTGCATGTGAATTGTTGATCTGTCTGGATTTCAGGCTCTTCAGCAGTCCTCTGTGGAGAAGCTGGATCAGAAGTTGTCCTCCATGCTGTTGGAGGGCATGCCCACCGGGGGCTTTCCGGCACTGCAGCGTGAAAACACACCTGAAACAGGTACAGCACTTTATAACTGCTTACTCAGAACTTTACCTAGAAAAATATGTGCTGAGTATGATAACAACATGATATATTTTTCTTTTAATTTTATTTGGACTTCATAGATAAATCGGCAAAGATACCATCTCAAACTATTTTCTGACATAGGAGTTTATGGAATTCTGTTAAATATTTATTGCCATACAAGTGGATATAAGAAGTATCTTAAAGAGTTCAACCTAGTTCACGCTATAGTTCACCCAAAAATTAAATTTATTCATTATTTACTCGACCCCATACCAATGGAAAGTTGGGTGAAGTTTGTTAGTCCACAAAACACTGCTGGAGTTTCTCAGGGAGAAAAATGTTGCAGTAGTCTCTCAAAAAAATGGAGCGAATGGTGACCAATTCTCAAGAGAGCTCACACACATGCACTGTCTGAGGCTTGCAAGGCGGGACAAACAGGATCTCATGGTATCTGCAGACCTGTGTTTACAGAACCAGCAGCAGATACCGTGAGACCCCATTAATCCTGCCTTGCAAGCTTCAGACGGTGTGTGCACCTAAGGAGTTACAGGCTATAGTGAACAGTGAAGCTAAAAATGTGGCATCAGTAATGTTTTTCAAAACAACTTGGCATGTCGAGGCTTCGGAACACTTGGATGACTTTGAGGAAGTAGCATGGAGGCTTTTAATGATTTTATCATGTTTTGTTTTTTACATTTGAAACTTGGTCACCATTCACTTTAATTGTTTGGAAGATTACCGCAATGCCTTTTTCCTGTGAAACTCCAGCAGTGTTTTGTGGACTAAAAAACTTCACCTGACCTTCTATTGGCATGAGGGTGAGGAGATAATGACAGAATTTTTGCTTTTGGGTGAACTCTACCTTTAAAACTCAACCCCTTAATATGTTGAGGCACTTTCTCTTTACACAGTGACTGCATGTCATTATTTTAGCACATTGTTTAAATGATGCCTTGTTTTAAATACCAGACATTAGCAGCATTTTTTGCAAAATCCTAACAACACCAGTCTGTCCGTTTAATTCACTCCCTTCTCTTCGAGCATGTGTTGATACAACAATGTGACTGAATGTACTTCTCACAGTTGGAATGCATTACTGCTGCATGATGCACGTTATCTGCCATGAAAAGAAGGCCTCTCCATTATTTCTTGGCTCATTATGTGGTAGATTGATGGCTTCATCAGCCACTGAGATTGATCCTTAACTCTGCTAAAAAGGGCACCGGGAAATGGTTCGACGACAAACTAGTCAATAAGAGCCTCCGAGCTGTCTTTCTTCGACCCTGCTGATTGTGTTAGATTGCTCACATTTCATGGGGTCGACTCCAAGTTATCTGTAAACAAAGTAATTTAAGTGATGTAATCTTTACTGTCAAGAAAAACTATGCGAACAAATACACAGCTTTTCATTCTCAGGCCTAACTTGACTTTGTTGGACGAATCGATGTTGCAATACTCTTCTCCCCCCTCCAGAGCTCCACCGTGCCGCGGTGCCGTCACTCCTCCACTTTGCTGCCCAGTATGGACTCAAGAGTGTCTCCAGCCTGCTGCTGCAGTGTCCAGGTGCAAAACGAGCACTGCACTTGGCCAACCGTCACGGACAGACTCCCACTGAGATTGCCAAGAGTCACGGCCATAGAGAGCTCCATGTTTTATTGAAGGAAGCCCTGGTAACTACTTCCTTATTACCTGTTTGCACTCAACCTATCTACAGTGTTTTCTTTTGCCTTCACCTCGCCCCATTTGGAATTCATCCTCGTCAAACATTATTGTTTTAGCTTTATCGACTATCTATACAATGAAGACATTTCTCAAAATGCCAATATGTGATGACAGCCTCTCATGTTCGGTGATTTGTGAGCTAATTAAAACCAGCCAATGACATTATTTGGCTGGAAGTGGCTGGATTTAATGATTCTAAATGGTTTTCCATAGCTTTCGGTTACCTGCTGACAGCTGAGGAAAACAACACAGTGCACCTCAGCTTGAGAGATCTCACAGCGAGAGGATGCAGTGCAGCACTCAGGACTATGAGTGAGTGGTGCTTTATCAATAATGAACAGAACAGAGAGGATAGGAAGGTGGAGAGCAGGCAAGTGACCTGTATGTCAGGGGCAACCTCACTCCTTCCTAACCAGCGTCTTTTTATCCAGCTCATGGCAGTGGGCTGATGTCACCCCCTCCTCGCATCCTGAATATATTTGGCCTGCGATGCACTTAATGGAAACACCCCCACAGAGACAAGAAAGGCTGTGTTTGTTCATGCATGCACAATGGCTCCCAGTGCAGGTCGTCTGCATACATTCAGACAATTAACGCAGCCACTAATGTCGAGATCTTCTCGCATAATGGCTGCCATTCTCTCATGATAATATGAGGGGCCTCTCCCTGCCCAACCTCCCATTTCACTGCATTGATACAGTCAGTAACACAAGAGCGACACACTTCCTGCACTCGAAATTTAATGGCTCTCTTGCATGCATGCACATCCCTTTATATGATCATCCTGAAGGACACTAGCATCATAACATTTATTTTCCGATGCTAATTTTATTAGACAGTGAGGACATTATCGTTATGAAAAAGACATGTCGCACCCAAGAAGGGCAGCTGGAAACACTTTCATTTTCACAACATTCACAACATTTTCAGTTGTTTCTGCAAAGACTTGCAGTAAACAAATGGACACTTTTGCATAATCCTTCATTATGGAAATCAGAATATTTACAGTTCCTCACATCCTGCCTGAGTGTATTTAACTCGGACTTTGCAGAAAAAGTCAGTGCAGATGAATCAAGTGTCCCTTATAATTGTCACTGCAGCCTACCTGACCACTATCTTGCTTGAGTTTTAGGTCTTGTGAGGTGTGACATATTTTTGGTCTTTTGTAACTCACTGCTTTGAGACAGTAGCTGTTTCTCAAAGTCACGGATCCCTCTTTTATAGAGCAGATCCTTGCAAGTCAGATCCTACCAAGGCGAGGCAAGATACTTTTCCAGCATCCAGAGAACACAGGAATAGAACTGGCTAGCAAGTTTGTGTCATCTGCCGTCTTCAAATGGAACTCATGTGTCGTGAATGTCATGTGCAGGGAAGGGTTGGCGTTCAAAGTGGTAACCACGTAAGAAAAGCTTTGTTAGGGAACGGTTACATGGATGGAAAAAGATCTCTTGTTCTCCTCCTGGCTTTCTACTATATGTGGAAATGTACATTATTATGTGTTTAAACGCCATGCGGAGGAGCAGGAGATGAGACAACGAAGGTTACAATTTATGTCTAGATTAAGAACTTGTCTACACTTACTTTTGGTCCTGTAGGGGCCAACACAGGCTCTGCCATTTCTGAAACTGTCAGCAAACACTTCACAACTCGTGAAATTGTAGCTTTCTAATAATGCGACTTACAGTGTTGTGAATACGATTAGAGGCGGGCGTTCCAGTCTCTTCTCGTAAACACGGTGGACATGACCCCATCTGTGGGCAGCAACTGTGACAGACGCATAATGTCACCTTGTAAAGTAAAGAAGTGGACTTTGGAGTTGTGTTGTTTGCAAGCTGTTAATTCATTTGTTTCATATGTGTTCAGTTACCCCACAGGCGTGCCTAGCTAGTTATTAGTCAATTTAATGCCAGGTTTGGCTTTACTGTGATGACACATTAACAGTAGGAATTTACATTTAAATGCATATTGGACTGTCACAGGTGCGTAGTAGCTGTCTCATTCACCATACAGTTTTGAAAGTGCCAAAATTGGGTGTGTGTTGATGGGTACTTTAGACACTGCGTGGAGGATTCTGTCCTTTGACGGATCCTCAACATTGAAACGGTCCTTTGGCAGCATTCAATGACGTAGCATCCTTGAAAGACAGATGTCTGAGGATCCTTTCTTGCCTTTGATAAACAGCTCGTCAATAGTCTGCTATGCTGTCATGGCCTTGCTTTTCATTGTTCCTGCAACCTGGAAGCTTCCTCTCTGCATCCCAAGCAAACTGCTGTTGCTGAAATTGAAGACCACATCACTGAGATCGGTCGTGTCATACAAAAAATTAATAAATAAATAAATAAATAATAATAATAATAATAAAATACTTTTTTTTAATTAAAAAAAAAAATATATATATATATATATTAAATTCTCACTTATCAAGGCCTTTTCTGAACTCCGATGCTGTGGATTTGTAATGGAAGAAGTAACAGAGACACTGACAGTGGTGGTGAAGGAACTAGTTGGGCATTTCAGAAAGAAGAAAAAGAGGGAAAAAGAGGATGATGACAAAAGGCAAACAAAACACAGGAGGGTCCATCAGCAGAATTGTCTGGTTCAAAAATAGAAGTAAACCCTGAAGTGAGGTGTCTCCAAACTCACATAGCACAGCACCTGAGCAGGTATGAAATGTTCATTCCCCAACACCCATGATCTTCTTGAGTTTTCTGGTAAGTGAGACACCATAGATGACGCTCTGACTTCACAGGCACTAACCAGGGTTGCATAAAAAGGTAGATTTTATGTTGAAAAATACATTTATTTTTAGTTAAATATACAATTGTCGACACAAAATTACAATAATTGTGTACTTTACTGGGAAATAACAAACATAGAGCTTTCTGTAATTTATTTTTTCAAAGATTGATTGCTCAATAAGTGACAAACAGATGCTCTATTTCCACTGACTGCAATAGTTTACATGAGGATAGAACTCAAAATTCTACCAGAATTTCTGTTTCTGAGATACAATTCTGAAATACACCTCACTGCATCAACCATGGCATCAGAATGTTGTCATTTAGTTTCCTGAACTTTGCAGATTTTCCACAAATGAACAGTAAACTCATCCATTCATGTGGAAATTTTCACTCTTCCGCCCTGTCTTCCCTGCTAACACTGACAACTTTCAGCTATCTCTGACGGCTCAGATGGATCAACCTGTAGAGAATTCCCCCCCTAGAGAAATTTAGACACTCCAGCAGCTGTTGCAAATGTATTTATCTCCCTAGCAACACAGCTAATTGAGAGTGACTGCAGATGGAGCAAGATTTGATCAGATTGCTCTAGCGAGTCAAAGTGCTCGCTGTGAGCCTGCAGTGAGGCGGCTGAGCCAACAGGGGAGCAGTGGAGTCAAGCAGGGTCTCCCAACAGGGAATTAAACACTGCGGATAACAGACAGACTCGGCATTGACATTTGTTGACAGTTTGCTTGGATAGTAACTGAAAACTAAAACTATTCACACTGTGCTTGCATAGTGAGTTAGAGAATGAATACAAGTCAGCCATGGGGTGTGGTTTTGTTTTTGCTTCCTTTCTTGCATGGCAGTTTCATTAACTCATCTGCAGCATTTCCCCCACCTCCAATTAATCAACCCATGATGCATCAGTGATTTGAGCGTCAGGGTAGCAGCACTCTGTCAATAAATCCTAGATGGATTGGTCCCCTGCTTCATACAGCGGCTGAATCACTCACAGGGCCTGCATCAGATCTACTCGTCGGCCCTGGCACCACACTTCTTTGTTAATTAGCTGTGAACTGCTCCAGAGGGGAAAGCTGAATTATTCAGAGAGAGCATAACTAGAATACAAATATAGAAAATGCTCCGCCATTATCTACGATGTCTTTGTCCTCAGACTGCAATATTGTGCCTGCTCCTAGTAATGACTAACACAAACACACATTGTCCTTATTTAATATTTGAATACTGGGTCACAAATTTGGCAGAGTGTCTCTTGGCATTTAGATGGACTCTGCGCTCCGACCAAGATTTACTCTGTGCTCTCAGATGTAGAGCAGAGCTCAATAAATACGAATGAACTTGACACAGTCTGGTCCTCCAAACACTACAAAGAGCTATTTATGTGCTGTGTTTGTGTACAGTATGGGCCCATACTCCTATCCAAATGCAGGAGAACCAAATACGGTGACACCCTACACTTGTTTCCAAGGGCCTGTTGATTCCACTGTGCATATTTTGCATGTCTTGTTTGCGTTTGGGTTGTGCTGCAAAGTCATTATGCACAAATTTCAGGGATTTGTTTATTATTTGAATGATACTGTTATTCTAATTCTGAAACAGGAACTGTATTTATTCTTTAGGTTAGACTTTACATGTGTGCATCAGGATTGCTGAAAAATGTCTCACTGAACCAACCACTTTGAGTCAGTTGCGTGCTAAACTAGTGTAGCTGCCTCAGGGATGTTAATTTTAGAACACCTTTTTGATTCAGACTGATAATCTCAAAACTACTGGATGGACTGTCACTAAAATGTTGTACAAATTTTATGGTCTTCAAATGATAAAACTTACTGACATATGTAAATATTATTATGCAAAGCTCATATACTTTTTGGATAGTGATAATATGTTTTGACAGAGATAAATATGATTTCTTTCAGGACAATTCTTACAGACTTTTCCTCAAGTGCCACCAGGAAGTTCACATTTGCAGATCAGCTTCACTTTTTGCTCAGTGCTAATTAACAACTCTTAGCATGCTGCTAATTATTACTGAACAAACTGTTAGTCAGCAGTATAGTAAACCTTTCCCAAGCAATGGCATGTTAGCATTGCAGTTGTGAGCATACTTCAATTAGCATTTAGCTCAAAGCATCGCTCAACTCCTTAAAGCTTTTAGCATGGCTGTATGTGCTCCTTTTTAGTAACTACTGCAACAGCTATACTGCAGAATGTACTGCAGCATGCAGTATGCATACAACTGGGACATAGTACTTTCTCATAGCATTGTGCCTTGAACTTTGACCCTCTTGCTCACACATCCGTTGTAGTTTGTCGCACAAAATAGAATGTAAAAACAAGATGTATAAACTTTGATGTGATGAATCTGTTCAGTGGATTGTTGGTCAGACTAGCCTGAGAAGCATACTGGCTTGCATACTAAAAAATGTGACCGAACAGGATCATCTTAGTATCTTCAACCTATAGTGTTTGACTGAAGCTACAACGTATTTGGACATGCTCATTGTTTTCTTGACATACTAGTATGGTAGCATAGTCACTGAAAATTAGCATGAGTCTTGTTTAAACTGCCAGCATGTTTGGTTTCGTGTTAGAAGAAAACTAAGAAGATAACACACAGTACAGTTTTACACAAGTGTGAAGTGTGTCTTGGCTGCTGAGCTGACCACTTCTAAATTTCCCATTTCAAACAACAAGTTGAAGAGATTTTGTCTGCACAGCACTGAAGTGATGGGTTTGGTGTTACACTCTGCAATCTGCCAAGCATCAAACACTCTCATCCTGAAACTGCTATGTCAAAAGACAGCCAGCATGCTGGCACCAAGAGCGGAGACTGTCCGGCCTCTATGCTGACCATTTCAGCTGCTGAAAACAGCTTACACTCCTTATCCTATCAATGTTATTCTTACTTGAGATTTGTTCCCCCTCTAACAAAATCATCCCTGCTGTTGTGTCTGAAGCACTGCTGCTTGGAGTGCGGTGGCGAAACTGAATTTGTCTGGAATGCCTGGAGCTCCTGCAGTCTGAGACATCTGTAAAATGATTTAGCATTTGCGGTTAGTAAATAAATACCCCCCTCCCCTGCCTAGAAATTACCTCTGAAAATACCACACTGTGCTTAAGCACAGCTTCCAACTATTATAGCACCATGTTCAAGCTGCGTTGGTAATTAACCCGTCCTTTCTACCTGTTGGGCCTGTTATGAACCTTCACAGTTAAATAATGCATTCATGGCAGCCAATAAGTAATTTGCAGTACTAGGAACAGTGTAATATTGTAATTGAGTCACGAGTGGCTGTGTTGCTTGGAAACTGCACACGGAGCGTGTCGGTAATATGGAAAATATCATGCTAAAAAAACCCACTGTATCTCATTTATATATTCTGCAAGATTTATATTATTGACAGGGATTTCTGTGACTGAGGATCACCAGTATGATTGCCAGAATCTGTTAGGACACACATCTAAAATACAGCCCAGCAGCTGTTTTCATACATAGCAAAAACAGAATTTATTGACTTAAAAAGACATTGACTGGTGCAAATGAGTGTCTCATTGGATTCTCTTTCAAATGAAATTCACTGTAAATTGTTTCCAAATAATTGATGCAACTCTTTAGCTATTTATATCTCCATGAGAAGTTGAAATAGGGAAGTAAATTAATATCTGAATCTCAATCTAACAGTAGATGCAGTCTCAATTTTAACACAAGGGTCTTAAATTGCTCACTAAATGATATGTTTGGACTGAAAGGGGAAGATTGTCTGATATCATAATTACCCTGATCGCACCCCTGTCTGTCCCTCAGCATGCTATTAGCAAATAGGCCCGACTCCACACCACAGCAGCTCTGCTGTCAGAGACTTCTGTCTGTTAGCTTGCAGGAAGGGTTACAGCACACCTCTCGATTCCTGTTAAAGCCCTGAAATTGCCTTTTCCACCAGTGAAACTTAACAGATGCAGTGCGAAACCTCATTTCATAATCTGGACGTTTGTCACATCTTACATGAAAACACTGAATATTAAAGCATATCACAGAGGCAGATAGTCCTAATGTGACAGAGCTTAGAAAGCGGTTATAGTCATGTTATCGTTTATGATCCATTATCGTGCCTTGCAAGGAGGATACAGGTGAGAAAATAAGCCAAGAAGAAGGATGTAGTGCGCCAGCCAAGGAGAGATTCACATTCTTACCAAAATCACAAGCCGGCATTGTATCAAGATTTGCATTTGAGTACTGAAAAAATATCCACTCTTGCACAGCAAACGCACGGCTTCAGCATCACAGATTAGACTTCTTTCCTTGAATTTTAAATTGCCTGTATTGAGCTGTCCTTTGTCATCTCGATGAGGCACAAAATGCATCTCTTCATGCTCTCTTGTTGCAGAATATGTTCAACTCAGACGGGGACAATGGTGATGCCAGTGTGTACGAAATGATGTGCACCACAGGTGAGTGAAGGACTGATGGGAAGTGGAAGGAGGACAAAGGAAAAGGCGGTAATGGAATTGTTATTTTTTTCCCAGCACATCATTATGCTGGGTTGCTGTTCATTTCTGACTGCTGAATATTTTCCCCTCGCTGATGGGCACACCATGTAGCGCTGCTTCCGATTAGCTCTGAAATGACAGCAGCCCAAACAGCATGCACAACTTCATCATGACACCCGAGCAGTAGTACAGTAAACGCTTTGTGCATTAGGGACTCCCTCCACCACAGTTGCACACAAGGAGGAGGAAGGAGAGGATGGAGAGGAGGAGGATGAGGACATCTATGGACCACTGGGGGTTAATGATGAATATGATGCCATCCTGAATTCAATGAAAGCTGTGACGATTGCCAATCGCCCACCGGCGCCCACGCCTCGGCCTGAGAGCACCCAGGTGAAGGAGGACAAAACCCCTTACATCGCTAAAGGTAAACACTTCCTCCTCCGTTGCATCCTTTGCTGCCTTTTTCCTCCAAAATGGAGCAGATTTTGGAGTAAAAACAACACTAAGTTATGCACAGTATGTGAAGGGGAGTTTGGGAGATCATGTGGGAGGGAGGAAGTGCCTGGAATGCACATTGCCATTGTCAGTGGACTGCAGCTGAACGTAGCGGAAAGACTTTTTCTCGATGCAGTTTGTTTTATTCCCACAAACCACAAGAAGATGGTCGCTCCCTGCTGCAAATCAAACAAAAGCGAGGAAGGAGAAAGACCCACTCGCCTGCACAGAGAGCCACAGTCACTAACTGTTCAATTTCAGCAGCGTGAATATTTCATGAAGATTAAACATACAAAAGTGACGGGTATTATTAAGGCTTATAAATCATTAAAAACAGCCTCTCTGCTGTTTCATCTCACAAGTCCAAACATGCACAAAATCAAACAATTAATTGTTATTCCCACTGATAAAAGTTCACTTGGCCCTCACCAACTATCACTAGTGCATTCAAAACACACAAAAATGATCCTAACTGTGCACCAGGCACCCTCTAACCCATTATGCAGCTTTTTATTGAGGTTTCTTGTATCCAGTATGCCAACTCTTGGCCCAAAGGGACTTGCAATGCAAAAAAGAAATTGAGTGCACCGCAGAACTCCCTGCATCAACCATCCCCTCTGTAACAGAGAGGGAACTACCAGGGCTGCCATCTGTAACCAATCTTGTCCAGACCAAGGCCAAGTCAGCCAGAATAAGTCATTACACATGTTTTCCATCGTCCTTGTCCCCAGAGCGCACGAGAGAAAAGAGAGGGATTTTGAGGTTTCCATCTATTGAGACAGTGGAGCTTCAAACCACACAAGGATCACATTTTGCTCCTCGCTCCCACTGCTGCAGTGAAAGATGTGAGAGGAGAGATGAGGCTTGGTGGAGGATTAGGCGAGGAGCCAGTTATTGCAGACCAGCTCACAAGTGGAAATAATGACGACTCTTCTTTTGTTAGTAGCAACATCTCTAGCTCAGTGGGGCTGAAATGTGAATGAAATTCGGTTGTACAGAAAGGATTCACTGGGTGTGTAAACTATGTAAACAGCAATGTACTCATACTCCAAAGCAAGGCAAAGTAAAAGCTCCAGTCATGTGACAGATCCACAGCACTCCACACACAATTTCATTTGAATAAAGCCATAAAAGCAGGCCTGTATTATGAGCAAGGCAGGAGAGAGAGGCTGCATTTGAACATGAAGTGGAAAAGAGAGACGCTGTCATGGAGGAAGTAGTCAGAGGTGGGATTCTCTTGCAGGGTGTGGATGTTGAATTTGAATCCAGTGTTGGTCACGCAGCCGCAGCTCCACCGCCTCCGACAGCTAAACAGTGTAGCCTTTCATTCTGAGAGCTCACAACCAAACCAAGTGCATCATTCAGGGGCGTCTGATTCAATCCAGAACTGAATGTGTGGGTCTTTTTCTGAAAGGAACCAAAGTAAAAGAAAATGGGACACTTTTATTTCAGAAAGACATTTAGATTCCATTACATTTGAGATTTTCTTTTACAGTGATAGGATGTTTTTTTTCTCTACTCACATTTAGTTTCCACATAGGTTGTTTTTAAGTTTGGGGTATGGCGCCATCTTTTGGAAAAGTTGGAAAAATGCAGAAGCACAAACCACTTTCTCTGGCTTGCAATATTATTTTTAACTTATGAACTCTAACTAAATAAATTATATAATGTAAATTAATAATACTACCATATTATGTTATTGTATGATGCCTTATGTCTGTAGTGTTCCAGAAGAAGAAGACACCACAGGGCAATGCTGATCTGTATTCACTTCCCACTAAACAAGGTGAGTGTCAGATGATTTGAGTCTCACGAGAAAAAGGTTTATCAATAAATGTAACATAGAGACCCTAATGCAAGACTGACTATAGACAGAAAGGATCGTATCAGAGCAGCAGAGATAGCAGAGAGCACATATCCTGACCTTTAGTCCTTTAAATGGAAAAAGCTTCAAAAACAATGGCATTTTGGCACTCACGTCTTATGAAAGTCTAATCAAAACTGACATTTTCATCTCAGTGTGGACTTCAAGCTCACCTGTTACAATTAGAGGAGATACTTTCTCTGACTTTCTTTTCATGCAGTCATCTCTCTGCCACCTTTAAATCCAGCTTGATATTTTTCTTGGGTCAGCCTTTGAGACTGAAGTATGGAATGACAGCACATTCATTTTTCGCAGACATTCCTGGTTTGCAGTTTTCAACAACCCGAGACAGAAATACCACAAATTAATAAACATCAAATTTTCTGCATTTTCACTAAAAGAGTTGAACTGCATGTAATGAAAACGGTACAACTCATCCCCTTCTACCTTAGGCCAAAAACCTGTCAATCAGCCTTTAAACAATAAATGTCTTTATTAAAGTGACCGCAAGGAACTTTCAGTTTTTGTTGATTCTAGCGGCCCCTTTGGACAAAAGCGGTAGTGACACAAGCACCTACTGTCATAAAGATCTTTGGTAGCGCGTGCCAGGCAGATAGAACCCGGCATTACACCAGCAATGTGTGCATTTGTTTTGAAAGCGAGTAAAAGAGAGACCGCAGGATAGATCTCGATAAGGTAATGTGTTTATATGGGACCGAGAAATAAGTTATAAGCCAGAGTATGGCAGTAATGTCCCCCGAGCCCCTTTACCTCTATTTTCTGTAGGCTAACGTTACACAGCCATTTGCATTAATGTTACAAACTAAGGTGCAAACTAACAGCCGTATGCCTAGAATACAATTATGTTATTGTCATTGCACAGAACAACAAAATAAAAAAAAATAAATAAATAATAATTTCATCTGGCGGGGATTCGGATTCATTACGGGCATTTATAGTAACTACACAAAAATAGCAGTCTTTTCACTGAGGGTCTCGTTTGCCGTCACAGGAAATATAATAATAATAATAAAAATAATATAATCATCAGAGGAATCATGAGACTGTTTCATCAATACTGGAAAGTTCTTCATAGTCACTTTAAATGGGGTACAGTAAGAATTAAACAGAACGTTAAGTGTGGTATGATTTGCAATCAAAGTCCCACTTAGAATCAAACTGGGAACCTTGTGATTAGGTCCATACAGTGATGCGATGTAATACAACATGATGTTGAGCGAGGCTATGTGATACCATACGATACGATGCAGGCGATGTGATGCAATGCAATGAGATATGATACCATACTGTACCATACCATGCAATGCAACACCAGACAATACTATGCGATGCAATACCATTTGATACCACAGAGTGCAATGTGATACAATACTATATGATGCGATGGAATAATATAATACCATGCGATGCAGTGGGGTGCTATGTGATGGGATGTGATGCAATAAAATACAATACAAAACCATGTGATCTGATCCACTTTACATTATCCCAGAATGAAAATTTGTCTTGGACTCCAAAGTGTCTTTACCAATAGGCCACCAGAGTGCACCTGTGTTGTCACACTTCAGAGTTTTTATATGGTTATTGTTAATGCATTGAGGGTTTAGGCCTCATTCTCCAAAAATGTGCCTTTATTTCAACTTTCTAGCCAAAATGAGTACAATCACTAAAATATCTACGGTATCATTTTATCAATATTATATCATGAGAGAAGGACATTAACTGGGCCCATGATTTTTGCTGACTTCTCTCCTGTGATTATTAAGCTGGTTGATTTCAGTTACTATTGCCATTCTTAAACAATGTGTTTTGTTCAAATAATTACACTTGTAGTGATCACCTTGGGGAAAATATGTCATGGCAGTACTAATAGGCACACCAATATTGAAAAAAAAAGAAAGAAAGAAATAAAACAAGTAGTTCGCCCATTCAAACAGATTTGGCTGCCAAGAAAATTAGACAAAATTCATGAGAGAAAGAGCTGCACTGAGCACCTACGGATACGAAGCCATTTTTCTTATTGCTGTACTGTTGGTGACAGTAAATGACAGATCTAAAAATCATCACAGTCAGCCAGAAAATTACTAACCACCATCACCTTATGACTCACTGACATTACAGATGTGCAGGGCGAAATCACATTTACCAGCCAATCCCCTCGATGACTGCCATCTGGAGCGGGTTTAAAAGCTGTCTAGTCTTATTTTTGTAACTCAAACGAACAGGAATGAACAGTTTAATTTATGTTGCTGAATATGAAATCCAGCTTGTTAATCTCACACGTATGGTGATTATTTTTATTTCCCTCTTTTTTGTCAGAGCAGCATGGTTTCAGTGAGTTGTTGTTCATTGCAGCACATGGGCGAGAAGACAGAACCTCTTCCACCTATGATACCTTTGTGCCAAACCAGATCCATGGGCTTCAGCAGCTCATCGAGCTCCAGCAGAGGGTGAAGGCGGGCTCACTCTCTGTGGATGGGGCCCTGGAGCGCTTCAGTGACTGGCAGCGGGCTCAGAAGGGAGTGGACGCCATCCAGCAGGTAGGACTATTGCACATCATGATCACACTTAGACTGGACTTAGTATGAAGAAGCACACAGGACCAAACCCTGATAAAACTGTGACCATCTGTTGCTCATGCCATGCCAACGTGCAAAACTATCTACTCATTACAGAACATGAAGGCACAAGAAACCATCCACCTTAGAGTACAGAAAATGGCTAGCTATGAAAGCAGTAACATTAGCTTAGCCCCAAACTTTTGGCAGGCCCCACAGTGAAGAGAGACTCTCACTGCACAAGAAGGAACCATTTAATTGCTGTTGTGGCACATTTTCAAACTCCTGTGTACAGCCAAAAAACTGATCAGTGATTGGCCAGCTTATGTGTCATATTGTGACTCAAGTGTTGATTTTTCTACCGTTAATGATGAGATGAAATCTCAGGCTTATTGCCCAACTCCAAGCAGGTTCATTTTTGTTTTTTTCATTGGGTATAAACAGTAGCCTACTAGGAAAGATGTCTTGCAGATTTTTTTAAATGAGTCAGGACCATACATGAACATTGGCATTAACATAGGCTAGGTAATTTGAACTTTTTAAAAACCTGATAAACAAAATTCAGACGACATTGTGCAACTGGCATTAGCTGTGAAAAATCTCTTAAAGTGTAACTAAACCCCCCAGAGTTCCGGCTGAAGTGCCTCATTCCTGAAATGCATCTAGAATCCTCTGGTTGCCTGGCAACTGGTCTCAGCCTAAAGATAGTGTCTTGGCACTGGTGACATCACATTTCACCTTATCAACCAATTAAAATGCATCAAAAAATTGCCTTGCAATAGCTGTGTTTAAAACCAGTAAACGGCAGTCACCACACACATTTATAACGGAATATGTAAAAGTCAGTTAATTTGCACTAAAATGTCCAGATTAAGAGCTGAATCAATCAAAAACACTACTAAATACTTTTTAGCCTAAGTTTTCAGCTGAAAAAAGTGGTTTAGGGGTTAAGTTGCTCGTTAAGTTATGTAAGCATAAAAGTGGCTGAACAGTTTAGGGAAAGTTCAAGTTCAAAAATGTGAAAAATACATATTTTTTTTCTTTCCTCTTGTGCTCTTTATCCATTTGTACTATTTAGGTTAGTGGTGGAGGAGAGATATCAGCTCAAGAGTTGTCTGCTTTCTCCTAAATATTAGGGAACTAACTTTCGTCAGATAGTAGGCTACCTCACTTGTGGTGCTCTAACACCCAAAAATAAAACTTAATAACTCAAAATTAATGTCTCTTTCCAGGAGTTACTGAAGATAATCTACAGACGTTATTGTGAGCAGTTCAATATCACCACACAAACAGTGCATGAAGTAAACAGAAATGGCAACCTCCTCTGCTGAGCTAGCTACTATTAGCTAGCAGTTAGCTTAGTCAGCTAGTCTTTTCCCTGCTTAGTCAGCTAGTCTTGTCATGAAACTGCTCACAGCAAAGTCTTTGGATTATCTTGAGTAGTGCAACTTAGCAGCTCAAACAAAAACAATACAAATGGATGATTAGCACTAGCATGGGTAGAGAAAAAAAAAACTTTTTGTTTGAGAGAGTGAGCTTATACAGGCTGTACAGGAGGCCTATGTGAGTGACTAATGAGGGCAACAAAGGACAGGTGTGCAGGCAGGTGATATTTAGGACACCTGCTGGGTGGAGAAGGAAAGACAGGAGCCGTAGAACAGACAGAAAGAGCAAATGGCAGGTTAAGTGCAAAAATAACCTGAAACCGTTCTGTCAACATAATAGACTAATGTAGACTAAATGTAAATTTACACTCAAGCAGAAGCTTCTGCAGTCTTAGAGGCTAAAGACTCATCAGACTTAATGGGTCTTAAAGGTTGTGAAAAAATAATATACGCTTACGCAGAAAAAGCAGCATATTTTTTTAAAAAAAACATGTTTTTTTAAAAAAATATAAATTATTACAATATAGTCACAATCACCACACATGTAAAATAAGACCAGTAAGCAGTAGCGTTACCAATGATAATGATGAAGAAAAAAACAAACAAACCAAGTGTTTGGTTCTCCTATTCAGATCCTACATAAAACTATTATCACTCAAAATATATTTAAAGTATCAAATGGTAAATCAATGCTCATTATACAGACAAATGCCCCTGTGAGTTATATACCCTTTTATTTGTTTCTATAATTTATTATTAGAGTGTAACTGAGGGAGATCAGATAAGCCTTAACTGATTCCTACTGGCATTTGGTTGTTTATGCAGCACAAAAAATAAGTCAGATAGAGGTATGTGCAGATAATTTTTTAAAAAGTAAAGATGGATAGCAAGAGGTATCAACTAAAATAAAAATAGAAGTAAAAGCTGAAACTACACAGGCGCGATTTAAGGCAAAAGTAAAGTGACATTGGAGACGTCAGTCATTTCTTTTGCTTACCCTTTAAAAATGGAAGCAGATCATTTATGGAAATCTCTTAGAATGCAAATAAATGAATGTATTTGTGTATGTCCATCTAATATCAAAGCACCGCTTGTTGTCTCTGCAGGACAAGTTGAGTCAGCTGAGAGCCAGTATAATCAACAAGAGAGGGAATGATGAAAGCGTCTATGGTAAGTGTTCCTCCATCCTGGATTTACTGGTTCAACTTTGCTGTCATCGCAGGGAGGCGCCGCAGAGCTCAAGATCAATAACATGCAGTGCCAATAAAGTTACACTGGAACTAGTAGCTACTTTATAAATGACTATATTAAACTGTATACTGTAAATGGCTCAGAAACTCCTCTCTCTCTGCAGATAAAATCAACATCGTTCATCACACGCCAAGTGAGTCTGTAAAAACTTATCTCAGTGTGCGCAGAGAAAATCTGTGTTTGCATGCCTTTGTAGTTTCTCCAGTCCCAGTTGCAGTGGTGGGGAATTAATCCTTGGGGAAGTGTTATTTAATCAAATCCCCAGTGCCATGTTTTGATCTAGAGAGTTTCACTTGCGCTAAATGGGAGTCTTTTATTTTCTTTTTACTCAACAATTCTGTGTTCAGCTGTGCATATTGGATAATTTCCCTCCAGGTGTTGCAGGTAATGAAAGTCGGAGTAGAAGCAAGGCGGAGGAGTCTGATTTTTACAGCAAGCCACTTAAAGGACAGCATGTAAGTTTCCTCTGCTTGCCAAGGGAAAACTTGGCAGAAGTTTGCGTAAATGTATTCATGTACAGATTGCATGATACTGTAAATATATTGGACAAGTGACAATTATCCCTCTGATTGGTTTTTGCAGTCAAATTTCTTTTCGAAAGCTGACAAACGGTGAAGGTAAGACTCTAAATGACTGGTACATATATATCTATTTTTCTGTTGCTACTTTCCTCTGAAATAAAGTGTATTTTTAGATTTAATAAACTTATTAATTGTGTCACATTTTCCATATTTACAGGATCCATCACTCAACAAAGACTGTAGTCCTCCACCCATTGTGTCAGGTTTAATTAGTTTTAATACATAATATGTAATTTTAATTGTAACATTGACTATAATTTTGTATTTCAGAGTAATAAGAAATATTTCATGGTATTAGTTCAGCTCTTGTTGCCTTTTTAAGATATTATGAATGCAAATTCTGGTTGAAGGTGAAAGAAAAACACAAAATGTACAATACTAGTAAGTTTAAACTTTGTGGTTTATTTTTTTTCCATTTCATTTAAATCTTGGCTTTGTAAAATTTCTATCATGAAAATCTTTCATGTCAGTGCCTTCCGTTTTAATTCTGAAAATTATATTACTCAAAGAAATTTAATAAAAATTCTTCTGGATTACATTCATATGAGCGTATCAGGAAAAAAAATGCTAATGAACATGAAATAAATTTGGATGATGAACCCATAAAACAGAAAAAAACTTGAAGTACAACAACATCTTAAAAGGCTAAAATGCTATTTTTCACAAGTCTGTGTTTCAAGGAAAAGGAATCAACCCCCTACCAAATCGCCGCCTGAAAATCATTTCACATTTGTGCCTCTAGAGGGTGCTGTATCTCTAGATATATGCATCACACTCTCACACTGTTTGAAGCAACCAGAGACATCTGGTGAGCCTAGAGGCACCTGCTGACCTCCTGATGGCTGCAGGGCAAACCATGAAAAACAAACCTGTAAAACTTCACCTATACATGTTTATGAATGTAACTGCAAAGTAAAAATACAAATGCAGCAGGTGAGAACAGCAGTGAAATGCGTCACACTGTGCCTGGCTGCAAACAAGAAATGCGTCTAATGTCGGTTTGCATCAGCCAAGACGTGTTTAAATGAATTTACAAAAGAGCATAATTTAAGTTAAATCAAAACTGTAAAACCACAACAAGTCTATTTGTTGGAAAGAATAGAAAAGTCCACAGACGGGTGCTGTGACAGCAAGTGTGAGTACATTTAATATTCAAAGGCTTCATTTTCCTGGGAAATTCACTCTGTTCAGCTGCCACGGTGCAGGCATCTGTGAGTGAAAATCTGCTTTACAATGATTTAATAAATACAGCCTAAAGAGGCCTTTACAAACAACATCTATTCAGTTTCTGAATAATAATATATTCACTGTATATACTTGTCAAAAATCAGAATTTGCTGTGATTTACGAAAGTATTCAGGAATTGGCACAAATTCACACACTCTTTCTCACACACACACACAGATACCAGTTTGTTGGTACAGCCCAGACTGTGCCTGAATGAATGAATAAGAGCTGCATGGGGAATTCAGTGAATGCATGGCTAAATCCGAGCTCAGTCTTGAAACCCGGGCAGAGGCAGAGCTGTGTGCCAACAAAGCAGCTGGGTACACGCCGGGCACATTTTTCTGTTCAATCATGCTCTTTGTGAATAATATGTATTAATGCCGTCCCTACTTAGACCTGCCAGTTAGCCTTTGGAGATGATCCGGCTTCAGGACCCCATGGCATTTGAGGCATATGTTTGCCTGTCACCTGCTGAGTGTATTTCAGTCCTTGCGTCAGGCATGGCCATTGAGATAGGCATCGATTCATCGTGTATGCAAATATCTGAGCGCTGCCACAAGGATGATTCCCGAGTCACAGACACACGAGCAGACAGGAAACTTTAGTGGCATGTGTCACCCACACCAAACATGCTTCCACAGTAAACGTATGTGGGCAGTACTAAAGAAATATCAAGGCACTTATGATTTACTGTTCTTAAAATCTCTGTACCGCACACCTAA
>JAQLOL010000016.1:6663361-6689982 GCA_029783665.1 Naso thynnoides | reverse complement strand
ATATATATATATATATATATATATATATAAATCCCTTTAAATGCTGCTGAAAATAAATAAAACAGTTAGCTTAAGATGCTAATTTGCTCTATAGATCTGAGGATAGCTGCATAGTTGGGAGATTAGTTTTGTGGGTTTGTCCTTCACACTTTAAATACTTATTTGAGCCACTGGAATTTTAAAAATAATATGTAATTAGTCTAACTTTAACCTGAAGACACATTTATGTTTTCTACTATAATACAGCAAGAGCTGAAAATTCTGTATAAACCTCGACAGAAGACCCAGTTGGATTCCCTCTTCCTCTCTATTCCAGCAGCATGCTTGATCAACTAGTGGAGAGACAGGATTTTACAGTCACTGCATCAGTAATATTGTTATGACACAGCTCTTACCTGGCTATGGCCTTTACCAATTGAAACATGAAAAGCCAAGCTGTCGCCTCAGTCATCTGCTGAATCCCTCCAGCCTCACGGAGACACTGCTGGTTCCACACTGCTGCGAAAACACTCATGAGAGTTCAAACACTGGGATAACTTATCGGGGATAACTAGCCTACTGAAGGAGCATGCATAAACACAACCATTCAGAGCTTCTCCATTATGCACCTTGGCACGCATGCAACAAACACAGGGAGGCGAAAGCACACACACACATACACATTCACACACACGTCCCCTCCTTGCTCGGTCCTCTCTCTGGCCCCAGGATTAGGGCTGAGGATTGTGCACAGCTGCTCCCCAACATCCCCGATAAAAATCAGGCAATTTCACAGTCAGTGGCATTCTTTCATCCCCTAATCCACACCCCGCATACAGTATAGATGAACCTCACTGCGATGAGAACAAGCTGTTCTGAGCTGACCCCCTGGTCAATGTGGACACCTTCGATTTGCTATAGAGATGTAGAGTGGCCGATCTGCAGGGTGCAGGAGAAAGAAAGAGTCTGGTCTGATGCTGCATATTGACCTTAGCTTCCTTTTTAGCATCTAGATGATCGTGTCGACCAGTGACCATCAGTCCTGCAAGCAAATTAAATATGTTTTAGTGGATAATGGTGTATGAAGGGTTTTCAAAATGTTTATTAAGCCTAAATTTCAAGCTTAATAACAAGTTAAAGCTAAATTCCTATTTGTACTAAGATAAGCAGCCTACACTTTGTAACAGCCTTGACAGGAGCAGGAGTAGCCATTGCTTACACATTGCTTACATTGCTTTTTTTATGAATTTCCTTCGTCATTGCATGCCATTATTATTCATAGTTTCCCCCCTTTTTGAGTCATTTACTTCACCCATTTTGTCTGACCCCAACCTCCATTTGCAAGAGCAATTCTTCACCAAAGTTCAAACAGGGGACAAAAAAGGCACTTCACAGCTAAAAAAAAAAAAAAGAGAGAGAAGAGGGGGTAGAAAAAAGAATGAATCAAAAGGCAAGGAAATGGAATTCACTGTACAAACGTCGGGGGAATTTCAATGTCCACTGAGGCACAGTGGAGCTCTGTTCGGTGCTCGCAGGCTGCGGGGTGAAAAGAGCAGCAGCCACAGCAGGGTACATCTATTCTGACAAGTCCTTACACACACTGAAAAGCCCAAGCAAGGTCTATTTGTTTAAGAGGCAATAGACCCAGCGGAAGCACGCTGAAGCTTTAACAAGATAACAGGATAATTTTATGGTTTTGCTTTGGGACGATGCGAAGGTAATCAAGTAAAATGGAATGCTTCCTGTTTGCTGTTTGAGCATTTAAACACTTGAGGAAACTTGATTATGGCTTTTGATTTAAAAGAAACACCGAATTGTGTCGAGAAACACGTCAAACAGACCAAATGACTGTAAGACATTTAACTGGAAATAAAAGGCGATTTGACAAAGGAGAGGACAGAAGTATTCTAGAGACTTCTGTGCACATCCTGGGAGTGAAATATTATAAGCGCAGTTATTTTGCTGATTAATTACATAAGAGCATAGAGTCGCAGTCCTCTCTCGTCTTTTAATTCTGATTTATGCAGAAAGTTTGGAATTAGCTTTGAAAGAGAGCAGCACCTTGCCTCATTTTTCCACCAGCGGCTCCTTTTATCACCCATTGCTTTGAAACAAATGGATTTAGATTATGTTAACGATGCAATTCCTTTTTTGATCTCTGAGGTAAAGAGGTCAAAGGTCAACTCTAGATTCAAAACTGCACCTTCGGGGCTGGCAGTAAACAGGAGTTACTCATAAGAGTGCTTGTCAGTACCAAGGCTTAGAAATAATCAGATTACATCACTAGGTTTCTGATCAGGAAAGAAGGAGCCTAATAGATGCATTTAATAAACCTTTTGAACCGTGCATGTATTAATAATATTATTGTCTAAATATAATAAATTATTCAGCTGCATTACAATTAGAAATAACCCTCATCAGTCTCTGCTTTCCGGGAGCCTCTGATGATTTTGAGGTTTTGTTTCTCCTGTGTGAATTGTGTCCAGATGGCGTTGCTGTACTCTTCGCAGAGCATAAAAATGTTTCTCCGCTCGAGATTGGACATGTTGAGGGCATTATATTGCATCTGCGTCGATGCTGGAAACTGACAGTGTCATTTATTGTTGAGGGCTGTTACACAAACTCATTGTGTGTGTCTGTAGTGTGGCTCCACGGCAGCTCTGGTGACAGTCTGAATCCATCAGCTCTTGTTTGCGATATGAGTTTCATGGAAGTTAGAGAATAAGATATTTCTCAACCTGCCAAAACCTGAAATGCATTTATCTGTTTTAGAAGTCCAACAGTTCCTACTAAACATGTAATTCTTTAAAAGTAAGGTTTACAAACATATAGTTTAATTTAAAAAAGGCTCAGTAATTTTCTAAAAAGGCAGCGCACTGTAGTTTTTACACAATCAAACAGAGTAATGTGCATTTTTGGGGACTATTTTCAGCTGTGGATTTAGACACATTCGTTGCACTTATGAGCATTTGCAGCAGGTTTATGTAGGACTGACCTAAAATAAACTACACTGCCCATTTTCCTTACAGTAAAGGAACATGTCCCCCAGTGTAACAACGTGGCTCTATGGACATCTGGACAACAAAAGAGACACAGAAAAAAATGTTTGCGTGGCATTGTTAAAAATACTGTGAGGGACAATTTGACAACACTTAAATATTGAAATGGACGAGTCCCTGATGTCAGTAACCAAATCTTTTTACTATTTGTGGTTCAGTTCAGTTATTTCCTGTTTTGTTTTGTTTGTCTCTTGTTTCATGTTTCGTTCCCCTTCCTGTCTTTCTTTGCTTTTCAAATGCTCCTTAATTTCATCTGTCCCTCCTTTGTTTTCAGTCCTTAAATTTGCAATTCTTTCTATATGTTTTTCCCTTATTTAGTTGTCAGTTCTTCTGTCTGTTTCCTGGTGTGTTTGCGGATCATTTGTTTCTTTAGTTATTCCTTCTCTGTTTTCTGTGCTTTATTTGTTTGTTCCTAGTTTTTATTTCTTCTAAGTCATCAGGATTTACCCCAGTCTGTTGACTAAATGAGAGCAAATGTAACATGAATAAAACTTTAATACATTACCTCATCTGTGAACATTCATGCCTGAGTCAGTAAGATAGAAGTTCATCTGCAATGTTTAGTGTTACACAAGGAAATAATAAAGCCAATGATGTCATGCTACTTTATAATGTCTCCTAAAGTTGGGGTTGGCAGTTTATTTTTGGTGTCACTGGTTAAAATTCCATAAAAACATTTCAACATATTGTAATTCAGGTGGTCTATATTCAAAGGGTGACAGGGTATTTTCAGCTGATCGAGGTAATTTCAGGGAACACCTGTTCCTATCAGCTGCTCTACATGGCACCTCTTAGTCACAGGTGACATTACTATGAGCTGATAGGCTGTTGAAACAAATGACGTGCCTTGCGCTCTAAAACTGGCCTCTGGCAACAACAGTGTCTGCAGGTGACACCTTCACTGTGACTCAAACCTGCTGACCAGCTCATATAGCTGCGACTTTGCCTGCAACTGTTTTAAACTGGATAACTGGATTTAAAAGAGAGAGACAACAAATGAAAAAAAGCACAAGCCAGAGCAGAAACAGGGAGGCTGCTTCCGCTCATGCTACAGCTAGCTTGATATCCAAATGTTGCCTACTTTAGCTTTTACTTAGTCTTTTGTTTTTATTATTTTGATTGAGGGACCGCCACTGGCAGAAATGACACAGTGCACTTTAAGTTTCATATCAGAGAGCACTTGTTTGACATTTGCCTGTCAGCTTGTCACCACTGTATAGCAGATAAACAGGCACAAAATCCAATTACATTCACCCAAATATCCTTAAAATATTGATTTACATTTAATAGTACAGCTGCTACCTTAGAGACCTTACTGTTGTTTACTTTATCACAGTAAGTAAAATTTGGTGTGTGGAAATTCACAAGTGACCATTTTATCCATTTGAGAACCCATAAAAAAAGGAAAAAATACTGAACAGCCTTTAATATTTACACAGAGGATGGGCAAACAAAAAGCTAATGATTTATATCCACAATGTGTTATCGCTTCATGTATCAGGAGATCAAACTGGTATGAAAATATGTCTCCACATGATAACTTGAACAAAAACAACAGGCAAGGCTGGAGTGGTGCCACAGGTGTTGTTTACTCATTCGAGTTCCACGTTAGGCCCAGAAACAAGCGAGAAAAGCAGCACCGCTTTCAGATTACCTTCCATCTCTCTCCTCTTTAATGATGGAGAAACAGCAGCTACATCCTGATTGATGTCGGCGGAGGCCAGCAGCAGCACCAGGACTGATCCTCTCACCTCTCCCCGGAGCACGCCTCAGCCTGGCATCTGCTAAAGGGCACAGGTACACCGTCCTGTGCCCTTGTCCCGCCCCCTCCTATTTGATCAGGGGCCAAAAGTGACCCCGCAGTTCCTGCCAAGAACCCCCGTCAGTGGGCCCCAGGCACCAGACTCAGGGGCCCACACTGGCTCCTCTGCTTTTTGAGGCTTTGGGAAGATTAATAGGCCTCCTCTGCAGAGTGCCTTTGTGAGGCAGCGCCCAGGCGTGTTCAAGCTGTTGGGTTTGCAGGAGACGAAAGGAGCAGCGGCTAATTCCTCTGCAGGTCAGTTTGTCTGTTGCTACTCTGCATTTTCAATGACTCAGAAAGGTCACATCCACACCGGATAAGCCAGTGCAAGAGAAGTTAGCTGGACATCTTGAGATCAGAAAACTGATATTTTAACTTTCTGTGCTAGGCAGAATTTCCTGAACGTATTCGAAAGCAGCATCTTTATCAATGCAGCACTCCCGAGCCAAAGCTCCTTTTTGCACATACAGTACCAACACACACGGGATGATCCTCCAACCACAGCTGAACAATCAAACGCGCAGCCACACAATGCTGTTTACCACCACTTTAATTTGGATTATGGATTAATGGTCAAATGAATGACAACAAACATGCAAATGTACATATCATATTTGCACAGCCGTTTTCAGCAGGAGGTGCTAATCATAGGCAAATACGCGGGTCACCATGGCGAGCGGCGAGCATCACTGCGGCTTTGTCTGTCTCATACAGACTCAAGCCTTGCAGATTTTAGGTTTTCTTCTCACATATTTCCACACAAACCTACTGCGAATACCGAAGTCCAAGCCAAGAATTCCCTTGAATGTACTTTGAACTCTGGAATTTAACACCAGCAGAAAATGCTTTTTAAAATAAATGTTTTTTGGATTTTATGCAAAGGCTTTTGCCCGGAAACTATTTTAATGGTTTTTCTTCTCACTCGGTTGCAGGTGAGGACCTTTGATTCTAGTTGTGTCACACTTCTAATAGTGCAGCCACCAGTAACAGTCTCTTTCACCCGCTCCCTCTCTCTCTCTCTCACCCACACAGACACACATACACACACACACTTCTGGCTGCTCCAGGTGCCAGGGTGTGAAGGGATCAGCCAATCCCAGCTCTCGTCTGAAGCTGGATGGTGGCCACCGTGTTATTAAAAGCTACGGGTGAGCTTTGCCGCTCGCCTCTCCTCTGCACTCGAAACACTTTATGAAAAAATAACTTATGAAACAAAACAGCGTTGGGTAATGGGCAAGCTTCCCAGAGGGAAAAAAATAAATGTGAGTTTTCGGTGAGTTGTCTAATAAGCCAGCCCACTAAATCACTCTTATCATCCATCTGCATGAGCTGATAAGGAATCAATTTATGGGTCATCACTGCATGATTGATGTCCCAATCTCGCTGCTCTGTGTCCAATGATAATCTTCAGTGTTATTATTTCCATAAACATCATTATCATATCTAGGCGTACTATGTCCTCACTCAGGACTACTGGGAAAGCTGAAGTGCCTTTGATGAGATGAGATCACATTTTAGAGAGAGCTGCCTGCTCTTTGCCTGTAGCCAAAAAACAGCCTAATTGTGTTTTGTCCCATATGTGAATTATTATTAACGGCGATTCATTTACTACACTTCCTTTGCCAATTTCCTAAATTAAAAAAATACCATGTTGAGATTTCCAGCGCACCCTCCCATTTTCAGCGACGGCTTACAGCGTCACCATGGCAACTTCCAATCAGCAAGGATGGTAGAGCCTGCCGGCCGTGTGTTTGGCGCGAGGCTCTGAGAGGCGCAGGTGGAGCACATATGGAACAATGGCCTAGCAGAAAAAAAAAGAAACACTCTGCCCGCTTGTATGTGCCAGCAGTGCCCATTTTAATCCCACCGTTACCTTCTAGTGCTCTCTGATGGAGACGTTCTGCTGCAATCACAGCCTCAGACTGCTGCTGGGCCCGTGCCAGACTTCACTTGACAAAGCCAGGCCCCGTGTGCTTTTGTAAAACAATGTCTCTAAGAGTTGTGGATCCACCATCTCTTGATCATTTGGTTTAATTGTTCCTCACTATCCCTCAATTAAACATCACTGACCTTGGCTGATCCTGATGCGATTTGCGAGAGATTTTACTTCCCTACTTACCCTACAGTTTCAGGAAGCTTTGTCATGTTTTTGGCAGCTAAATCCCACATAAATAGAGGTTTTATGATATGTTGGTGCATTCATGCCCATACATACATTGAGGCTGGCTGTTAATGACGTTTGTGCCTCATATGGCTAGTAATTGGGGTAGTAATGTTATGGAAATCACTAGCATGTGCAGTAAATAAATCAATCATCCAAGGGGTCTTATCTATCACTGCACATTTAAGCAGTCAGCTCCTATGTAGGTTAATTAAAGCACAATGGCCGAGGACAGGACCTGGCACCCGTCCTGCTTATGCTTAAGCCTTCTCTAGGCCCGCTGGGCTGGAGCTTTCTACAGCCAGATGAAATTTGCCCATTTCATCCACCCCCATCCCCAGCTGAATACATAAATCATCTGTAAGGGCCCCAGCTTCGACCCTAAATTCCATGAACAATGGCGTTTGTCCACAAATACCACATATAATTGCTGGAAACTCTTCAAAGCAGAAATTGTGTTTCTTTGCACTTATCTAGGGGCATATAGCACAGATTTTTGTTGCTTACTTCATCTGGCTTTGGAACAAATCAATTAAGATGTTGTGCCACATCCAGTATGGATATTGGGTAAAGTGTGCCACCACTGATTTGCTTTAATGTTTGGTCTGAGCTGTGAGATAAGAGTGAATGACATCTGTGTGTAGGGGGAAGTTGTTGGGTAACACAGAAATGTCAAAGTTCAAAAAAGGTGTATTTGAGATCAAAACTTCTCTGTACTGACCACAATTGCTAATGCTCTACAGTAATGTGAATGCTTTTTCAGCTAGGTTTATGGCAAGTGACAATTTTACATTAAGATTCATACATCCACTCTTACTTTTTGTATTGGGGTTTGGTTCTACCAAGTGTTTGATGAAGAATTAGTGTGAATTTCAATATGTTTGTTCACTGCACAGAAATTTAGCTTGGCACATTAGCTTGGCGCATGTGGTCTTGATAAGCCTAAAACAGGAGAAATACATCTTTCAATAATTCAAAAGTAATCTTATTTACAAAACATCTTTTAAGCTAGTCGTTAGCTACCGTAGCATCCCATTAGCCTTGATTGGTACGCCCTAAGTCAGGTATTATCTGGCTTTGTTCACCAAAGCTAAGCTAACATTAAGTGTTAAGGTCAGTATCAGCTACATCATAATTGTGGCTAGCCTCTGGTCCTTGTTTTTTTGGATTCCATCTTCATTTCTGTAAAATACATAATATGTCCATGTGCAAGGATTTGCAATGGTGCTAGCCAAAGTCGCAGTAATGTAACTAATTAGGCTACATTTTATTTAAAGTAGGCTAACTGAATTGGTCTAAAAACTTTTTAGAATTCACTTATTTAACACTGCTTGTACTTCATTCAACAGTCAACAGCGAGTATTATAAAGCACCAAGCCAATAACAAGTGACCCAAATGATAAATCACTGATTTACAAGTCTGAAATTAATGTCAAATCTCCTGCTCAGAAACGTATCCTCTAACACAGTTAAGCTTTATAAAGCAGTAATTAGAAAGGGTTTGAAGTCAACATCCCAATCTTTTATCTATCTGCGGGAGGATCACAGCGGAGGCACCAGGCCGGTGTAACTCCTCCTGGCCCTCGGCTGTCACTGATAACAACTGTATCTCATTATGTCCTCCATGTGGGGGGCACAGAGGTACCAGCGACCGTAAACACCATCCTCCTATCCATCCACAATGGACCGTTAACAGACAAAAGGCACTCTTGAAAACTTGAACCTAAGCCAGCAGCTCTATTTGTGATGCCATGTATGGTAGATGTCTCAGAGAGCCTATGGATGGTGACAGATATGTGTAGGTTGAGGCATATACAGTGTATCACGAGTTGAAATATTTTATTTTTTGGTATTGATATGGTAGATTTTTCAGTTCATTTAATAAGAAAAAAACATTTTTGAGTAGGAGTTAGAAGAGTAAGTTAAACACCAGGGAGTTTTTGTCAAAAAACACATTGTTTCAGTCTTAAATATACAGTATGAGCACTGGTTGAGCTTTAGCCTTTCTTTTAGCATGCCATTGATTCCTCAAGCAGTTTGTCAGATCATGATGGATCTTTGATGGATCAGCTGTATGTCCAAATAAGAAAGGACATTTAGCCATTTGACCAAACATTTTGATGACTTACTAATCCTTTAAGTACTTTATTTAGAAAATACATGATATGTATTGCAACTTTTCTCTGTTACTATTTGGTTACCTTAGTTACCTGTTGTTAAGGCATGTTTGAAGAGGTCATCATGGATTTCAGGAAATTGTGATTGGTATTTGTGAGTGAGTGCATTGCCTTTCCAGATCCATTTTTATACATTTTTATCCCTAGTATTGTAATTCTGCTTCTCTGAGGTGTTATTTTTAATTAGCAGTGTTTCTGTCCACTTACGACATCTGTTGCATGTCTGTTCATTCTTGAAGAACGATATCTCCTCTTTTGTTCCTCCTGAGGCCTTTCTTTTCTTTTACTGTTATCGTTTTTAGGGAAGGAGTTTTTCTTTATTCAAATCAGAAGTGTGACAACAGACACTAACAACGCTGTACTTTGTACAAATTTGAAAGTACTCTGAAATTTTGATTTAGATTTATATAAAGAAATTTGATTTGATTTGACCTGACATTTCGCCACTATTAGACATTCTACACATTTTGAACTAACAACAAAAATAATCAAGAGAGGAACTGATAATGGAAATAATTAATAGCAATAAAAATTGCTTTTTGTTTTGTTTTGTTTTGTTTAAAAAAAAAGCCTGATTTAAATTATTGAGGAACACCAAAAGAAAAACACGAATGAATGTGTAATTTCACATCCGTTCACTCATTTTCTTATGCTTCATTATTCATGTTCATGTTCACAGGGTTGGAATGCATCCCAGCATGCACTGGGTGACAGGTAGAGAAACAGACGGTCCATCGCAGCACACCTACTTCCATGTATATTGATCTAAACAGCCTCGGCTGTTATAAGCAACCAGAAGAAAACCTGCACATTCGGTATACTCAGTACAAGCAAACACTGAGTTAAGAAAAAAGTAAAAGATTTTATTTACTGGCAATTTCAAAAGGCCAGCGACAGAAATGTGCATCAGTTATGGTTGAATGACAGTGTTTTCATCCTCTACAATAATAACTGCAACCCTTTACAACACAGCTGGGAAACACATATTGAGAAATAGCTCTAATTTTATAAGACAATAGCTTCATAATCGGTACACAATTTAACATCTCTGTCAACAATCTGAGCCATTATTAAAAAAGAGAATAAATCAATCATTACTGAGTGTGGGACTTCTGCTTTCATTAGAAAATCATATAGATTAAATGTTAATCATAGCTAGCTCTATACCAGTGTGCTTCTGCCAACATGACAGATGGACCATTAATGAGAATAACGAGGGGATCTTAGTCTATACACGGATATGGAGATGCAACAACAAGCATAACACCACACTTGGCTTCCAAAATACTGTTATTCAGACAGAAATAGATGAAAATTATTAGAATGTACATGCAAAACTGCTTCTCTCCTGAAGTCAAAGAGTATGTGTTAAAAATGTGTGAGATCACTTCAGTGTGGATGCAGACATGTTTTAAGATGTTTTCATAGTGGGCGCTGCCACAGGAGACTGAGGTAAAATTAGCAGTAACACCTGTCACACACATTCAGCGTCAGATATTAGAATCCATCTCTTTTACTGGTCTGAAAATGATGAATAATTACTCTTGTTTAAAAATCTGCCTATTAGCGCTAACCGGGTTATATTGGACATCTGTCTCAGAGAGCTGACTGATATAATTGGCTGCCATCACATCATGCTTCACTCCACGGCAAAGCACACCTGCATGACAGGCGTTGAGAAGCGTTGCTGCAGCTCACTCTGGCTTCGTAACGTAGTGCCTGCATGTCAGTTTCACAAGTGAGTCAAATGAAATTGTATGAGATGAAAGTTATGGCGAAAACAGAACACATATGTCCATGTGTGGCGCTCAGTGGCATGTTATTGGCACAGTGTTTTCATCAGGTCTGATAACATATGTTTAGAACTCAGGAGGCTTTGGGCAGGAGGGAATAGCGCAGCGTTTGAAGTCAACTGCCGCATTAAGCAGAGAAGCGGCACAGTTGTGTGGAGATGCTCTCTTGTTCAAAGGGATGGAAGGAACCGCTCCGGGGAGCGTCCAACATCAAGAGCTGACCCCGGCACTGTTTCCCGCTACCTTCTGCCATGCGTCCCGCCGCCGTATGCTGTGATTCCCAAAGACCGGCAGGCCTGTGCCATCTGGCCTCACTTCGGATTCCCCGGACACATATTGGGAATCCAAACTATGCCACCTCCCCATCTCTCCCTTCCCTGTGCGCGCTCTCCCTCTGGGTCGTCTCTGCGCCTCCACTTCATCCCTGCTTGAGTGTTGGCTCAAGTGGAAGGGGTCTGCTCTCCAAGTGATCCCAGTTGCCCTTTTCCTCTTTAATCCCCTTGTGATGGGATCCAGTAGGAGCCTTTTAAATTCAGAGGGAAACGGTCGATAGTTTTTAAGATCAAGGAAAATCCCTAGAGAGTTATCCACCTAGTGTAGTCTCTCTCTGTTGCAGGGTGCTTGGTTCATTACATGAGCTTCAGTTTGCTTTTTTCTGAACTGCTTCAATTTGAGCAAGCCTTCAATTTTATTCTATCGTAATCAAAAAGCCAAATTTCATACAAGTCAACACTTCAAATTAAGAATTTTATATCATACATTGGTTTACTTCTGCAAATCTTTACCAGCCTTTCAGTTTTAGAGTGCTACAGAGACACACAAAGAAAGAAGAGGCTCCAGGAAGAGAGCAGAAGTGGGCTGTACAGTATGTTCTGTTGCACTGCCACAGATTTCACACTCTTTTTGTGTGTCTCTTTCTCTTCCTGTCCTCTGGGCGTCGCCTCAGTGGGGAATTCGATTCCCTAATAACTGGGGAATCAAAGTTGGACAGCACCACTGCTGAGAATCATAAAGGGAGCAGTGAAGTGGCTGGCCATTCATTCATGCAGGCCCATTACAACGTATACCAGATGGACACTGCACGTCACCGGGTGACACCTCAAGACAGCCGCGGCCGCCTGCCTGCCTGGCTTGGGAAAGATGAAAGTTATGAGGGAGACGGGAGGCAGGTTGCGTCAAACAGAGACAGATCTGATCAACAACTGCACCGAGATGAAATCAAAGTGGTTGAAGCATGTGGCGTGAGGCATCTGGTATTCTAGCAAACAGAAGCTAGCATAGCTGCCAACGCTTTCGGGGGGTTGCCTCCCCCACTCGGCAGCCTCAAGCCAGTGGAAATGCTACTGGCTTGTGTCTAAATCCACAAGAGGTGTATTGTTTGGCTGTGATACCCTAAGTTCTTTTTTTTTTTCAAAGCTGGAGGGATTTTGCAGGTAGTGCAGACATAAGACAGACATGTCACATAGGTCCAATGTTGGATTTGAACCAAGAAGTCATGTTTACATGGTATACACATTTTAGACCGCTGAGCTGCCAGGATGCCCCCTGTGCTAAGTTCCTAACACAACAAGTCTAAAAGGTAGCTTATTATTCAACATAAATCAATAGCAAAGGTGACATTAGGAATTTGTGCTTGTTGGAAAGATGCCAGTGCATCTGCTCAAATCCTGGGCCACTTTTCTTATCTGCAGCAGGAGCCAAGATCTGATAACAGATTTTCAAAATGGATGTTTGGTCTCTTTTACATCAGCAAATATTGTTTGTTTCATTCGAGATGCTGGATTCTCGCAAAAAAGCTGATTAAAGTATCCCAACAACGGAGGTGATGTAATGTGGGTTTATGTGCTGTATAACAACATTATGTATGGTGTATCTGTGTACATCTGTCGTCAAGTGTAAAGAACCTGGGAAGCCCTCTTGGCATTGATTTTACATTTCATACTACTTCCTGCATAGAGCACTGCAAGCATCTGATCCCCTAATCTCAGAATGCCAGCTTTCACTCAATGTCATCTGCCAATGAGCTGCAACCAGGCGCCCATCCTGCCTCTGGCACCAGAACTGCACCCATCCAGCTTGTGTGCACTAATACCCACCGTTGCTAGGCTACAATGAGAGGAATCAAATTTAGGTGGCTTCCACAGCTGCGCTGTACTGTTGTGCACCAAGGGATATACATGGCAGCGTTCCCAGTATGCACCTGGATGGAATGAAACAGGAAGAAGTAGAGAAGTCTAATCTACAAGGTACAGTAGTGGCTGTTTGCCCTGCATTTGTCCCAAAAGTATGTCCCGAAACAAGAGGAAATCACATTTCACGTTACGGATTTTCAGGGGTTTTTTTTAAGATGCCTTGTACTATTGACCCGGTCAGTCGGTGTTATGTGTTTTACTGACAGCAGGGAGGTCAGTGGGGAGAAGTATTATGTTGGGAAGAGATGGATTTTATCTGGAAACTGTTAGCTTCTGGTATTATTGCAAGCACTCTCTAAAATGCTGCCACGAGGTGCTGAACTGAGCCATGTAATAAACAGAAACATGTGTTTTAGCAAAAGTTGGAGGAATCTTGTGATAACAAATATAAAACAGGCAGGTTTTCTCTGCACAGTCAAACGCTGCTACTTTTAAGCTTTTACTTATCGAAGGCACTATGTATGATCTCATTCTCTTCTAATCAGTTCATTGTATCACTGAACACCTTTTGCTTGGATCTGTGAAACTGCAGTTTCGAACAATTGGCAAACTACTGTAACAGTCTTTTCAACATGCCAAAAACACTTCTCCACACCTGACTTTCTGCATCTTGGTTTCAATGTAGGCTAATCAGTGAGTTGTGCTGCTTAGACATTTTTAATTTACAGGGTTTACACAACTGTAACAACATCTTAACAATCATATTTTGAAAGAGCTGTGTGCCAAAGACTGAATGTTAATTACTGAAAAACATACAAGGTTAACATAAACCATAATGAAACAGTCATTAAAAGGAAGAGCTTAGTTGGGAAAAAAGAAAGAAAAAAGAAAGAAAGTTTTAAGTTTCTGGGCTTGATTACAGAACAGTAGATTAGGTTTTAGTAAGCTACCAATTAGCAATATGCCTGCTGGATGCATCCATTAGGCTATGTGTCTTACATTTTAAATTGGCTACTTACAATTTAGTCTACTTTTTTGCTTCTCAAAACATTTTAAGACCTAAAGGAGGACTTCATTAATTTGGGATAAATATGATTTTTTTCTTTTCTACCAAAAACATGAAGAGATTAATACTATTTATTATGTCTGTACATAAACTAAATGTAGCCTATAGCCTACTAACAGCCAGCAGACAGTCAGCTTACCACAGACAGGGGTTAACAGCTGGCTGTAACTAGCTGTTAAAGTTAGTTAGTAGTGTAAAACGACGCATTAAGGTTTTGAAGGGGCTTTTGTGTATTTCTGAAACAGGCAGCCACGTCTTGAAGCCACCTGTTAGCTTGACAATTCAAGTTGACGGCTACAGGAAGTTGTAATACCAAGCCATTAAATTGTCCTGTAAAACCACAACAAGTCACCTTTACGCTTCTTTTTTTTCCCCAGAGATTAATCTATATAATTCATTCATTAGTCAGCTTTAAAGGTTCTTGTAGACAATATTTGTGATCCAAGGCCAGACTAGCTGTTTCCCTGTAACTTTATGCTAGGCTATGCTAACTGACAGGTGGTGGTAGCTTAACATTTAGAAACAATTTCTTAAAATTTCCAACTATTTTTACCTAAATTAAATGTTTATTGAAAACTGCAGAAAGTAAAGGCCTAGCTAAATGTGCATATAAACTTGTGTTCAACTAAACTGAATAGATGAACTATGAAATAAATCCTTTCCCTCCTCTAGCTTCTGCTTGCCACTGTGAGCCAGAAACAGATGCTGGTGCCACCATGTTGCCAGCCTTCCCAATGGCAGAGAAGATGGCAGGAGCTGCCAAAAAATTCAGTCTCCTCCAGTAAAGGAGGCTCAAGTGATGTTCAAGTGCATCCTCCGAAGGAAACTGCAATTGTCTTAAAGTGAAATAACTGGAATATTAATTTAAATTTAAATATGACTTTTTTTTTTTTTTAAAGTTAACATCTTCGGCATTGTTATCAAACAATGTCCTCCATTTAAAAGGAAAGCACATGTTGCAATTCATTTCCTGTCTTGTCCTTTTTCTTCAGTCTTTTCTTTGACTCACTTCCAGGAAGAGAATAATTTTTCATGACTGTGAGGAAGAAAACAAGAAATTATCAGACCTACGTGTGACCTTTTCTCTCATCTGTACTTGTAAGTAGGAGTAGGCTATGTTTGTGTGTTTGTGAATAGGTCAAATGGGCAGGTGCAGAGCTGGCAGAGGGAGGCAGTGGGCTGATTTGTTCCTTTGAAACCTAAAAAATACCATTGGGTATTATGCTAAAAACATAAAACCTTTTAGTAGTTTAAGACCCCAACTCATTCAAACTTACTAATGACCATAATCAATCTACTTTTTTACTATTAATTTACTTTATTTGATAGCAAGAGAGGTGCCATTATACCACATGGGCAATCAATCTAACATCTTTACCTCAATTAATATCAATATGGCCCTGTGTTTGCTTGTCTTAGGCATATATGTGTAAACTGGAGTGACAAAATATTCCGTCTTTATCTTACTTTCCTACTGAAACTTTTAAAGAAAAAGCACTTTTCTTACACACACAATCTATTGAACATTTTACTAATGACATGTAAAATCCAACCCCAGATGATGAATAGCTAATATCAGAAAAATTTCAACAAACGGAAATTAAAATCCTACTTACATATTATATAATTAATATTAACAATCCATTATTATGTTTGGTTTATTGAGTACTTACTTCTGATTCAATTTTGCTAAAAGTTTTTAAATTCTCCTTGAGTAAAATGATTAATACAAGGTTTTAATATGTAATGGAGTGTTTCTATATTGTAATACTGATACATTTGTGAATAAGAAGAAGAATTCAGAACCTTTTCCTCTGATGAAGAGTGAAGCCACGTAGTAATGTTGTTCTCGAGCCAGCAAGATGGTAGCTGAGTTCTCTCAGCATTTTTTAATCATATTTTTTATGTTTCAGAATCATTTAAAAAATGTGCAATATGTTTGCAATATATTGCTAAATGTATTACCTGTCTACATTTCCTAACATTGACACATTTTTTCACGTCTTAGTGAAAATTTAGAGTCAGCATTAACTGCAGAAAAGTGGTCTTTAAAATAGTGAACAGAGGAGAGAACTGGGAGGAATTACAGCCTCAGAGTAGGTTCGAACAACAGCTGAGCTGCTAAAATGTCAAATTATTTCCATATGTTGTGCTTTTGCGAGATCGGAGGAATGCTGAAAATGTTGTCTGTTGGAATGTAGCAGTGTCATTTATAACAAACTGAGCCAACGGATTCAGATTACCAACAAAAATTCAAACTTAATAAAGTCTTTTTCATCATGACACAAGTACTTAAAATGAATCTATATTGAAAACTAAGTAAATCAATCAAAGGAAATCTAACAAGAGTGTATGCAGCTGAAGGATGGAGGCATCTTTAGCATATAATTGCTACTGTTGGAGGGATTATGAAATCAAATAGCTATATATTTGCCTGTGGGAACGGGCATATCTAAAGACCTGCAAGCTTCTCTTTCTCACACATTCTCACATACACACATGCATACACGCACACTGTGTCTCACGCCCCATGTGAACACTCATCTTTAACGAGGGGAGAGCTGAAACCATGCGTGATTGTTTTAGAGAGGCTGCCCTAAAGGCATGTTATCGCTCAATGTGGGACTGCTTCTCCCAGTCATACGTCCCCTCTTGTTGATTGTGCAGCGTGGATCAGCGGCAACAAAGGCATCATTAGTGGGGCTTTGGTCCCCACCAGGCTCGGGCTAATTATGAATGGGGGGGCCCGGTAATAATTCAAGGGCCCATCGGTGCAGCTTGAAACTGAAGAGAGAACTTCACAGATTCAGTGGCGGCGTGCTCGGCCCATCTGCCTGCGTTTCCCAGCCACCTGCCTGAAGATCTGACCCACGTCAGCCTTGAGGATAGAGCACCATTACGCACAAGAGAGAGGCAGAGGAAACATATGGGATTTATACATCACTTCAGTGAGTGATTTGCGGTGGTCATTAAAAGCTTTGGACAGTCACCTGGTTAGAGTCTGCCTGGTAAATTGTTTGTTAGTCAAATTACTCTCTTCTCTGACATGCTGTAGAGAGTAAAATGGTATCCACTTTCATGTCCAATGGTGTATACACGCCTACATTGGGGAAAATAATAGAGATAAAATGATAGGAGATGTCAGTTTTCTGGGGAAATCTGTTCTTCCTCTAAAATTTAGCTTAGAAAAATCAAATAAATATTTTAAATCATCTTTTTAATTGTACACTTGTTTTGTATTGCTCTGATTGCTGTAATGATGTGTTATAGAATCACAGAGAAGTGATCATTGTTTCCTCCAGAAGAGGGCAGTATCCATTTTCTTAATCACATCTCAAGTGATTTCCCTCTTGGCCAGAGCAAGCACAAACATTGCTCCAATTCCAAGCCACACAAAAGAGGGAATTTGAAAGTAAACAAATGAGCCCGATGGGATGATCAGCATTCTCAGATTCGCGGCATAAACTCTTTTCCCATGGAGCTGTCTCATAATTTTAACACAGGCCTTGGATTTATCTCTCAGCGCTTGATTCATTTGGTGATGAGACTCTGATTCAGGGCAGCTTTTTAAAAAAAAAGAAAAAAAGAAAAAAAAGAGAAAATTCAAAGAGGAAACAGAGTGAGATTAAAATGCATCTTAGGGAGCGGCTGCAAGTCTACAAGGAGGAACCACATTATTTATAGATGCTGTAAGTGTATGTTGTTGTATCATTTAACATTGCTGATACCGTAGTAAGTTCAACTAAACTGAAATGTGAGACATTTGGACAAACTGGACGATAAAGTATTAATGAAATCAAGAGGTGTAGCATAAAGTAAGGTGGCTGAAATGCAAATTAAGGATAAGGTTTTCCCTCCAGATGCCTGTGAATAACATGGTCAAGCACCCAGTATGTTCAGTGACTGTGCAGCATTCTGTATGAGACCTGATCAAGCTTAAAGTCTATTTTTGACTTCTCGCAATTAGCAGAGATCCCCTTATCTTTAAAATGTTAAAATTCAAACATTTATATTCTTTAGTAGATCTCAGACTGCATTTTTAAATCCCATTCACTGCCATTCATGTTGACACGGGGTACAGAAACACTAAGGACATGTAAAAGTTGCTAGGTATGGGTAATTCACTCTTATAAAAAAGAAAATGTATTTGGTCAAAAATCACTGGCAAGAGAGAGGGGAACCAGGAGCAGTTGAGACAAAAGTTATTACGCCTGGAAAAATAGTTTAAAAAAAAGTGCTGCCTTCCCAGCTCAAATACTAGTGTCAAGAAGGATTTTGACACAGACCGTCTTTTTGACTAACATCACACATTTTCAGGTACTTTCTGTAACATTTATTGTATATAGACAAAACGTAACCAAACACTATGTCTCATAGATAAAGCTATTTTGGGAAAAATGCATGGAGTCTATGAAACCTATGTGGCTGCCATGTTAATTAAATAAGAACCACGACATCTTCTCAGTTGAGTGCCATGGAGTCGATGGTGACTGTAAGCGCTGATGGAAAGACATCTTACTCGGTTTTCTCTATATTCTCTTAATCAAATGTGAATATGTTAAGTATTACCAGTCTGTCCAGGTCGCTCATTAATATGCACAATCTAATTTGGGCCTCCATGTATAGAAGTATTTTCTGAATGGAGTGGCTAATTTGAAAATAATCTAGAGTGGCACACAGCTTTTGTCGGTGATGACATCACCCTGTGGATTATTCACGCAGCTTGCAAAGAATGTTTCCCAACGATGGATTCGCGACTTGTTATAAGTGCTGCCTTGGGGCGACGAGTCTTTTTTTCTCTTTTGTTTTCTTTCCCCCCTTAAATTCTAACATGATCCAATGCAACATTTTGCAAGCATTAGTAATGAAATATTGTAAAAAATTCACTGTTAGATGTCATGTTTTTGCGCCACTCTTTGCCTCCAGAGAGCTGGTTATATTTGTGGCTTATAATGCAGAGCTGTGGTGAGGATTTGCTGTCCCTTTCAGTTCCAGAAGCAGTGAGGGACTGATTGTGAAGAAAAGGGGAGCTGAACACTGAGTCACAAAAACACAGGGCTGGTTTTGATGTGGATTCAATGGCCTGGAATAACTGGCCCCCAAAGAGCTCTTGTGTCAAATGGTATCTGTGACAGGGAACAGAGAAGGGGGATAAACATGCTGCATTTAACATGTGGACATAACACCTCCCCCTCACACCATCTGGAGAAAAAACAACCACATCTTCCGCTATAAAAAAGGATCTGGATTTAGTAGCGTTTCATAAACTTTAACCCATGCAATAACGAGGTCTGAATAAGCAACTTTTTGAGGAATTGTTTCAAAAAAGAGCAACAAAAGCTGTGATAACAGCATGAAAACGTTCCCTTTTAACAACAGTCAGACTAACACACTCACAGTACAGACGCATCGACAAGTTGGCTGACTCCCCTCTACCTTTGAATCGTCCTCTGCTTTGTAATGTGAGGGTGTTTGGAGGCAGGTCAAAAGGCCCTTTCAACGCAAGTCCTCACCTACTTCCTAATGAATTCCCAAGGTCCATCAACCTGCAGGCGCTCCCATACAAGCTAACCAATGATTACACCTTGAGGGGGAGAGGGGGCGTGCAGAGGAGGAGGAGGAGGAGAGGCCGGTGAGATAGAGCATCCCAAGTACATACACATACACAGACACACACTAACAGCCAACCTCACACACAACCACCACTACCACTACCATCACCCCCCAGATTGGAGGCAGGTGCAGCAGCAAATCAAGCCTCATTAGCTGCACCTTCTGCTAGCGTATACCGTGGACAGATGGAAGCTCGCCCTCACATGTTACCTCACATCAGATGGCAGTTGGAGGAGGGTGGCTAGGGGGTAACAGGGAGGTACACTCACCCCCTTCTGCCGGCACTACTTCCTCCGAGCTACAAGATGCCCCTAAGTGCAGATCTTGCACCAGAACGCTCCTTAACCTTAATCCTGCCGGCAACTACTAGTTTTCAGAGCATATCTGACATCAGATCAGTTGTAACTTACTCCCTGTCAGGCCTGGCCCTGGTTAGAGAGGTGCATGCCTTGCCCAAGGAGGAGTCATAGACCTGCAGGGGCCCCATGGATGTGTTTCTGCCGAATCCATGTAAAAAGAGCTGGAAGCGTGCACAGGCATATGATATGTTAAGACACACTATGGGGCCACCAGGTAAGCGACAGAGCCCCGACTGCAGAGTATCACATCTCCCCCTTGTCCTCATGGCTCTGACACAAGATCCTGAGCGGCTAATTGAGGCAACAGTGCAATTCATTGGTGCCAGGCCCAGTGTCAACACCTTCTTCAAGGTAACCGCAGATTTATCCCCATCCAGCCGGGGACAAGGGCAGAAAGTGTCAAGGGGAAGCCATGTGCAAATTGATGCTGCCTGTGTGATGAGAAATATTGCACATGTGCTTTTCTGCAAAAAGAAGGTTGCCAGGACCAGATATGTTCAGGATGCTGGAACTTCACGTTGAGCCCTGGAAGTGTCTTGGATACAATTCGGTGAATCTTTTCAGAAGATGCCCACTTGACAGACAGAAACCTAATCTAACAGCATGAGGCGAATCTCAGATGGGAGGGTTTCTGTTTAGAAAAAAAGTCCACTAAATAACAGCACTTCCAGAATTCTCATCAGCTAAAAAAACCAAGGAGAAAGAAGTCAAAGGACTGGACAAATTGATTGGAAAGCACAGTGCATTAACACCACAGGTAACCTTAAAAGTGCCTTATCCTGATTATGAGGTAAGGCCATATTTTATGACTTAGATAAGTGGTGTTTTGGCATGTCATTATGCATAATTAATCAGGAAATATATTCTCAAATTTAGACGTGGATCTACTAAAACTAAATTGAGGCTGAGGTTAGCAGTGGTGGGGATAGGGAAATTCTTATAAGGCTGGTGTTGCAGGAAGAATGAGGGCAGTGGTACAATGAACACTTTGTCTGGACTTAGCGAGTGAAGGGAGGGGGTCACTGCAGTGGGAATGGAGCCGAAACATTAATGGATTGGACTTAACTGTTTTCTCACTGTTTCCAGCCGCAGCAGGATGCTGTTATTGGCAGTAACCTCTGATGAACTGTACATTACTGTACCTCACCTGCACCAAAGTGCATCTAACAAAGTTAGCATCTCTGTGGTGAAGAAAGTGGAGCAACTGGCCACCAAGGATCCAGAGGGTTAGTAGAGACAAAACAGACCCAAAAAGGATTTTTATGCTAACTTGTGTAAGGTGTAAAAAAAATGCAGCTATTTGCGAACATGTTTTCCATATTAACTCTGTAAAGTGATTAACATGGATGGATCAAGGAGAATTGAATAAAATGTCCAGTTCTCTAAGATTCCTCTAAATGTTGCTCAGTTTTGCATGAAGCCAAAAAAACCACTTCCTGCTTCAAAGATAACACAGCAAGTGGAAGAAGACAGCCTGCAGACGTTCACCAGCCAAGCAGCTAACTTAAATGGGGATAAGCTTATTTGATCTTGCTACTCCAATAGAAGAAAGTCCCATTAGTAAGGAAAAAAATCTTTTTGCAGCATCTTTTTGGGCTCAGGAGCATCACGTGATGTCACAGTTTACCCACAACGTCCCATTAGCTTGAAAGTTTAATGCATTTTTGTGCTACAATTGCCATATGAGTGCACTTCCTGGGGGCTAGATTATAGGTCATTATTGCATTTAGAGCTTGGTGTTGCTAATTTAAAGTTGTTTGTTAAAAAACTGAAATGTCAAAATGAATTCTTTTCAAATAATCTGCTCAAAGCTTTACCTTGTGGCAAATATTGCCAGGATTTGTCAGGCTAGCTTTTCATACCTCTCCCCTCCAATATCACAGGAAGCCATGTTATTCGATCGCTTTTCTGTTTTACCAACAGCAGTGTCAGAGGGAAGGGACATCAAGGTGAATATATTAGATGTAACTCAAACATTACACGTTTTAAAAATAGAAATTTAAAAGCTTTTTCAAGGCAATGTCAAAATCTCTGAGAACAATAATGTTTGTGATGTCAAGTCCTTGTGTACTTGACTGCACCCATCCTGAAATTTCGAACTACATTAATTTCCATCAAGCTGCAGAGGAGGTACTTCTGTTTGGCTGGGAACTAATGAAGAGAAACAGACACACATATGGGACTCCTTTTTTCTTTCTCTCTTTTTTTTGTCTTATCCTTCGATCTACACCCAGATCCATATGCCATATGGGAAAGTGTGGATGAGAAGATCCGGGAGCACCGTGCATGTTCAGTCTCTCTCCAAACGCAGGCGAAAGAATCAAAAAGTCTCCCTCTCTTGTCGCGCTCACTCCCATGGGCACATGAAAGTGAAGGTTACACTTGCAGCCATTCTAATGACGGCCCTTTTTTGAGAGGGTTCTGTTTCATTTAGAGGAAATCTTCATTGTTAATCTGTCGCCTGATGCCAGGTTTGAACACACAGTGCCATATGTTGTATTCTGCTTGCTTTCTTACTTCTAAACCAAGGATTTCAAATTTGTCAATTTGATTTGCTTCACAACCAGGTGGACTGATGGTCTTTGTTAATCTTAAGTTGCTAGCTTGAACAGTTGCAGAGGGAATACATTTTCGAACCACAATGCAATGCAGAGAACTGCTGCGGGACTCCGCGTACAATTGAAACAGTGGAAGGTTTGGCCTTAGTCTTCCTGGTAAGAAAAAGGTTTAAATTAAGCAGACTCATATTGTATCAGTCTTACAAAACATACAAACATTTCTTAGTCAGAGTCGCTCACAGTTTCCAGCTTCAGTGGAGAATTCTCGCTCAGTCACGTCGACGTGCTTCAGCCAAGATGAGGTCTGGAAGCCATTAACACAGAGTACAGCAGGGCTTCAGCAGAAAGTACAGTAAATGTTAAGCAGGTGAGGGATTCGAGAGCTATAATGATGTGAATTTACTCATCAATCTTCTGCAGAATAAAAGATTTTCTGAAGTCTTGAACTTTATTTGCTAGCTTGGCACTAATGTTTTTTAATCTCACACATCGGAGAAACTTTTTAGTCATTCTTAAAATATGCACTAGGAATTATAGTTCTGTAGAACACGGCAAAACCTTCTGATGTGTGTGTGTGTTCTGGGCGCAGATGTTTGTTGATACCATACTTAAGACACTAACACAACCCTGCCTGCATTTATATAAATAAAGCAGCCTCCCCCCAACATAAACAATTATTCCAGCAATTATTTTCACAGGTGGGAGTGCAATATTATTGTGCCAGATTCTATACATTGCGCCATTCATCACATAATTACATTTTCATGAAGTAGATTGCCTCCTTATTGGCTGTCACTTTGACTCTATGCTGTCAATGAGAAAAGCCCCCTCTGTGGTCCGTTCCATCAGCCCATCTTTGCTTTGCATATCTGCCAACACAGCAATAAAGAAATTACCCTAATCATCACAGTAATTAACATCAATAATTATTGACAGCGTCACAGACCAGAGGGAATGATGGACTGTAGAGTTGGGGGTTTTTTGGAGCCAATTTCCTCAAAGAATTATCGTTTCCGCTTTAAAAAGGCAGGTAAATGCGCTGTATAGAGGGAGGTATAGAGGTGCCAGGTTGATGTCATATTCTTGCTAATGTAGAGTGCCAACCGGCAACAGCAGGTGATCCCCCCCCTACACACACACACGCACACACACACATGCACACACACGCACGCACGCACACCCACACTGCCACCCCCTGCATCCCCTCTCTGTTTGCCTCGAGTGCACCTGCAGCTTATTATCCAAGCCTTTAGGTTTATAATGTAGCACAGGTGCCAAAGTGCCAAAGCACCATTGTAGCACACACACACACACACACACATTCACACATAACAGGCACTAAAGTGGGCATGCACACTTACAGATGTGCAATGATTAATTAATACTATGGTGGGTAAATCCTAAGCATTGTTTCATCCCAGTGTTGGGAAACACAGGGGGCACATATGTGGAGAGGCAGATGAAAGCAGGTGACTGCTAACCTCATATATGTTGTTACATTGCAAATATTGTGGTGCCATTTTTTTGACATTATGTTCTAATACAGGGGTTCCCAAACTTTTCAGCCCATGACCCCAAAATAACAGTCTGGGGACCCCCATCAACCGTGAAGGTGGCATACAACATTGTGCACAGCCGTGCAAGTGCACGATTAGGCCTGTGCAAAGACAGGCATTGATACAACACAAAAGAACAACAATCTAAGAACCATAATAGTAATTTAAGAAAGAATATACAAACAAATATAACCAGAATTTCTACAATAATGGGTTAAAGATACAATTTAAAATCGTTTTGAAAATCAATGTGTCTTTTGGAAGACATCTCATGACCCCCTCTCTGTGTCTTGCGTCCCCCAGGGGGGTCCCGACCCCAACTTTGGGAACCACTTTTCTAGTGTACTGAATAAATGTTGCTGACATTGGTACCATTAGCCTTCTCTTCTTTTTAATGAGGATGTCATTATTATGGTAGAATAATCTGAACATTAAAATAAGTTTTCTTCCTCAAGAAGACCAAATGTAGAGTTTTTACAGATGGAACGGAAACCTGGAGGAGCAATATTTGCTTGATGTTCTGATTTGAATTTTTTGTGTAAATGATTTTACTTTAAGTTTATACTTATGCTAACAACAAAAACAATATCACACTCAAATGTCAAAGATTTACAGTGCTCATTTGGAGGAAAGGGAATTTTAAGTATTTTTTCATTAGTGTATAATCAACTGAAAACAATATCCTTTCTGTTTTTATCAGCTTGGATCAAGTCTTTTACATCAACAGAAGGAGCAGGTCCTCCTTCACAGGCATGGCCATGTTGACTCACTATTTTTCTACAGAGGCTCAGAATGGACAAATCAAAAACTGGCTCTAGAGAGCACCTTTAGTATTTTTGAAGGAGAGAGTGAGATAAAAGATACTTAGTTGACTGCAATTTGCAGCCTTACCACTAGATGTCACTGAATCGCACAGAGTGGGATTCTTTAAAGTATTCTTAAATGGCTTTGGTACTTTTGTGCGAAAATGATGTGCTAAAGTTTGATGGGATATTATGTGATGTGATGCACAATGCAGCGATGTACATTAGGGTGGGTGGGGTGCTCCTGCTGTTTATGTGTGTGGTGCATAAGTTTCCTTTTGTTTCTTGCAAGAGGTTTGCACTGTCAGTGCATAAAGGCTCTGACCTAGCCCTCTCTGTGCCTCTATTAAAGACATACAGAAATGAAAAAACAATTTCATTTCACTATGGGTCTTAAAATTAGTTTAATCACTCATCTATCATATGATGTAACTCAAACTTTGTGCAAAATTCTACTTTTGAGTTAATCCGGTTTTAAAGTGGGTTATTTTTTTTCGCCTTCAACAGTGCAGGCGCATGAGTTATGCGTCACCTACTACAGTTACATCAGCCAGTGATATCAGGATCTGTCATCTGTCAATCAAATCACTTCATCGCAGCGCTATAAATCTCTGAGGAATAGCAGGAAGCTTTGTGGGAGTAGTGGTATTTGCTGGAGTTAGTGGTTTCGAGTTGTAGTTAGCAGTTTAGTGAGTTTTGAGAGAGTTATTAGCTAGTGTGCGCAGTGTGAGAGTGAGTGAGGGACACATTTGGGTGAGTGAGTGTGTGGTGAGATTGTGAGTTAGCGTGAGCAAGTGAGTGTAGTGTAGTAGGAGTAGCCTAGCATACGCTAGGCAGGATGGCTAGAGGAGGATCAAATAGGTGTTTGCTTGGGTGTCGGTCCACCCATGTTAATTTGTTCAGCTTCCCTTCGGATGCAAGGATACGAGTCAGCTGGGTTGAATTCCTCCCCTTCCACAAGAGCGGGCTGTCAGCGATCCCTGTGGTCCATAGCCATAATTTAGCTTACTAGCTAACAATTAGCTACAAAACACACCAAGCTTGACAACATCCAATCAAATTCCTTCGAAACACTTAAGTGTCCCGCCCCAAACATTGAATATTGCGCCCGCTGGATAACGCCCAATCAAATTCGTTTTCCTTTTTCGTGTAAACTTGTGCTTTCACTCGGGTAAAGTCGGGGAAGGAGACGGTACAAACAGCTATATCTGAACGTCTTTAACTGTGTGTATATCATGGATGTATTAAAAGAACTGGATACCGGACCGGAAAATGGCTGCCGTTCATTTCAATAAAAGTTGCTCGCCTGGCGCATATGCCGCAAAAGTTTCTAACTTCCGGGTTTTCTCCCGCGTTATGCGGTCCATAGAGACTGCGCAGTAGAGTCACCCCCCATGGTGCTCTGGGGCCTCCCATCATGCCGGAGCAATGAGAACGTGCAAATCACGAAAAAACTCACCTTTGAGTCGTTTAATTCACTTTACCAAACCACATTAAGCACCGTTCGAAACTCCCATTAAGTCAACAGGCAGGCATCCACGCTCCCGAGACACAGCACGACCGC
>JAQLOL010000016.1:6647988-6663261 GCA_029783665.1 Naso thynnoides | reverse complement strand
GATGGCTAGAGGAGGATCAAATAGGTGTTTGCTTGGGTGTCCGTCCACCCATGTTAATTTGTTCTTCAAAGTAAGAGAGGTACAATGGAGGAGACTGGTCCACCACCACCGACACAAAACTCTCCTCCGCTTCTCCTACAATCTCCTCCACCAGATCCCTGCGGTCCATAGCCATAATTTAGCTTACTAGCTAACAGTTAGCTACAACACACACTGAGCTGGACAACATCCAATCAAATTCCTTCGAAACACTCAGTGTCCCACCCACTGGATAACACCCAATAAAATTCGTTTTCCTTACTTGTGTAAACTCGTGCTTTCACTCAGGTAGATTCAGGGAAGGAGACGGTACAAACGGCCATTTCTGAACGTCTTTAATCAGTAAGAATGGTCTTCTCTTTCCTTGTAAGTGTACACTCAAACTGACAAAGTGGAGATTTGACGTGGTTAAATACGACAGTGTGTTGTGAAATATTAGGTGCTGACTTGCAATAAATATATAAAAATTCCTCATTTTATGAAATAAATAATAATAAATCAGTGTGTTTACCGTTAAAATCTTTTTAAAATATGTTCTTATGTTAACATTTTGCAGTATTTTAAACCTGTCCATCTGTTCTCAACATCTTTTAAAAATATTTTAAATGTGTCCCATCATTTTAACTCTTACTAAACACATGAACATGTTCATCTTTTTAATAACATCATTTAAACACACTTTTGGACACAATTTCTCTTTCCATATGCTGTCGGAAATCTTTTGCTTACAACTATTTCATTAGAAACAGTGAGTTTGTGTCTTAAAGAGCAAAGGCAGCTGGTGTGCCTGCACTGCAAACAGAAACAAACGTAAATCATCCTCTATTTGTAGTCCTGAGCAGTACTTGCTTTTAATTGTGGTCAGTGCAAAAAATCCACACTAAGGAAGTGAAGTGGGTGAGCACTTTTATAGCCTTTTTGGAGGGGTCATTGTCATACTTCCTCCATTTTCTTGCACATGATTTTTTTCTCCTCTCTCATTGTATGTGTTACGAATCAATCCATTCCCTTCACACATGGTAGCTAGCTAGCTTAGAAGGAAAGTTATTTACAGGTTTGTTTGTTTTTTAGCTTTTTCTTCTCATTCTGTGCCTCCTCTGACATGCTCTGGCGCCTCCCGGGGGAGTCACGTATCACACTTTTGAAAACCACTGCTGTAGATGATACAAAAACAACCTTAACGTAAAAACGGGCCCCTTATATTCTGGAAGGTAGGGAAATACAAAGGGAAGATACTGGGAAGGGCGGCAATGATGTTATAATGGAAATTATGCTGGCAAAAAGAGGAACTCCATACAATCGACAATTTAAAAAAAAACAAAAAAAACCCCACCTTGACTTAAAACGCACACTCAATCTAAATATACAAACAGAAACACAGACAGTCAACTGATGGTTTTGATTCTCAGGACACATAAAACCAAATGAGCTCTTGAGCACTAACCTCCTTATTTTACCTCCTCTTAGCAACACTGATTGGTCAGCTGAGGAAGAACATCACAGGTGCACCCAATTGCTCCTAATGAGTAAGGGTGAGTAAAACCTGTGACCTAGATCTGAGGATCCCTGTGACCATAACATTGCTGTAACATTTAGCTTAAAAAAAAAAACAATTATCATCTTATTTCTAAGTGATTTCGGGTAACAGCTTCCATGTCTCTTCATCCACCAGATAAATTCACTTTACAGGAACATTTTCATGCCAGACCCCAGTGTTAAGCAGCAAAGAACATCTGTCTGCCTTTTAATTCCTACCATACTGTCTCCTGTATTGTATATGTTCAGGGAAATAGAAACATACAGTGAATAAAGAAATAAACTTCGTTGGTCTGTGTCTGTACCCACTTTGTTTGGTGATGATTTTGTGTGCTGGATTGATGGGAAACCACAGGGAGCTACAGGCGGGCTGAGACACTGACCACAGGCACCCCGATCCAGACTCAGTGACAGGCCTTGTGGTGACATCTGCTTTTACTCAGGAAGAGCACTTCGGCACTTAATAAAGCATGTAATCACACTGCTGAAACTTGGGAGCAGACAAAGCAATGCAGGCGCACAGTGAACGCTTCATATGCTGACTTTTTCCTTTTTCAGAAATATCTGTTTCTGCTTATCTGATTTCAGTTTATCAGCAATTTTACATTAAGACCAAATGAAGACAAGCAGCTACTTAAAACCTTTATGATTGATTACAGGTCTTTACTGCACAAGCATGAAAGCCATTTACAGCAAAATACTACTTTAAAGTTGTTGCTCTTTTTTCTTGCATACACCTGCATCCAATTTTCTACATGTAAGTGGCAGGAAAAGGCACAAGTTGTTGGTACCATTTCTAATCACAATGTTAATTTAGGAAGGTGAAAGCTGCATGTAACACCCAACAAAAGGGGTTTTATGAGCTAGGTAACAATTGTGTTTCTTACCAACCATGCCGATGACTCACTATGCCACATTGCTGAGGTATTTTGCCATCTAAAGACATAAAACATCTCCTGTGTTTTCTGTCAGGTTTTGCACACACCAAATTTTAAGGCAGCACTGGCTCCACAGTACACATGCAGGCTAAACTGAAGCTTACTTTGAGTGTGTTCCCTGCATCTCTTCTCATATTTCAGCTAAACTGCCTCCTCGCCTGGGCCGAGGAATGCATCAAGCGCCATAAATCAGGGACTTGATAGGAACTTGGCGGGCGGACAGCAGTGCAGAGAGCTGTGTTATGTAGCCACAGTACAGTAAAGATGTTTTAAGGTGAACATTACCATCTTGGACGAAGAGAAAAACAAGGGGGAGGATACTTTGATTCAGGAGAGTTTTGCTCAAATGACAGAGCAACGAAAGGCCTTTTCACCTGCTTCAGGCCTTTTGCTTTCCTTTACTTGTGAATCACTGCTATTCCAACGGGAATACAGGCCTCAAATCCCAGTCTGTAGCTGCCTTTATCTCATTTCTGCAGTATGGTTTGAACTCAAGAAGGAGGTCACTTAACGTGCGTATGTGTGCAGGTGGGTTTGCCTCAGCTAGATCTTGTGTCTCTGTCTCGTCATGGGGAGAAAAAGGGAGAAGAGTTCATGGAAAGGAGGCTGCCGGCACTGTGTGTGCCAGGTTTGTTTGTCACATCTCCGCCTGTCTGCGCCTTATGCAAATGGGCAGGGGGCTGGGAGGGACGGCTCCATGGGAAACTGCTGGTGCTAATCCAGCATGTTGAACAGGGGAGGAGAGGAGTACTTTTCAATAAAGCACCCCCACCCCTCTGTCAAGTCATACACACACAAACACACACATGTACACACGTATACACAAATGAACAGCGTGTTCTCATCCCATGTGCGTGTGTGCCTTCGAACAAACATTGCAGGGGCAACACAAAGACACACACATGGGTTCGCTTCCTCTCTCTCACACTCGCTCTCACGTACACACACAAACACTGAACACCTGTTTCTTTTCTGCGCATCCAAACAGACATGCTTTAATATGTGAACAAATCCCACGATCTTAAGACCCACTCTCAATCCGCTGGGTGTAATACCAGGGTGCTTTCAATGAGATACAACAACCCTCAGTGTGATCGGCCTGTACTACCACCTATAGATAGACTAATAACGCGCTCCAGCCTTAGTCCATGACATAGACTATGAAATTTATGCAAATTTGTGTGGGAATACACAGAGCTGAGAGTGCTATTTAGGACTAGTGCATTTTCAGACAGCCCTCTTTTATTCCCTGAGCTGTCCTCAACTACATTTTTGCTAAATGACGCAAGCCGTTGTCTGAGATCTGAAGTGTTCCCTCATGTAGGCTGAAGTTCTAAAATGAGAGACACGGGCTTTATGTGAATGTCTCCAAAAATATTTAAGGAAAGCATACCATTCTGTCATAACTGTTATTGATTACTTAAAAAAAAAGAGTAAGATTTTGAAAAATATGCTCATCCCCTGCCTGTCTGTTAAATAATGAAGCTACAGCCAGTAAATTAGCGATTAGCTAACCTCCTAGCCGAAAGACTGGAGCCGGGGGGAAACAGCTAGCTACAACAAGATACTAACCTGTAAGATCACAACTTGTCTTTTTTACTCTTTGGTTTTTGTACAGATTCAACCAAGATCCAAAATATCAGTAAATTAATTTAAGAGGAGCTATTTTGTTTTGTTTTGTTTACATTTGGACAAGGCCAATTTAGATGTTTCCTTAATGTAAGCTAGCTACAACAAGCTACAACTAAAACCAAAACTTGCCTTTTTGAAGTTTTAGCCTACACAAATAAAGAAAACAGGATCTTACATGTCCATGAATTGGTTTTAGAGGAGCTATTTTATTTTTTACATTAGGACAAAGTACCTATGCTAATCAAGGGGAAACACCCATCTACAACAAGCTTTGGCTAGCCTGCCACAGCTTGTATTTTTCTACAGATTAAAGAAACAAAATCTAACGTGTTAATGAATTAGTTTGGTGCTAACTTTTTATATTTCATCAGAGCTTTTTCCCAAAACTAAGCTAGCTGTCTGTTGGCTGTAGCTCCATATTTAGCATGCAGGCGAGTGATATTGATCTTGTTTACTAATTTTGGGCAACAAATACATAACTTAATTTCTGAAAATGTCAAATTATTCTTTTATGTAGTGTACTAGAAACCTTTGTGGATCATTACCTAAACAGATTTTGTTTATTTCAACTGAGTTTATGTTTTGTTTCCTTATTGACATTCTCTGCACTAATCAATATGAACCCCCCCTGTAGTCATAAACCAATGAAAAATCTGCATGCAAAAAAATCTACTTCAATGACTTCCGCCTATTAAAGCACATCACACTAAATTAATTTGATGCAAAACAACAAAAGGATCAAATTAATTAATAACCTGAATCCAACAGCTCACAAGATGAATATTATATGCCCCCAGTAAAACTTAGGGATATGACAGAGTTCTTTGTTTGGGCACTGGCTCATGTCCAGCATCCCCGTCCAGCCTCTGCACTCACAGGATTGTGTGAGAGTACTCGCTGTGCCTTCCCCCTCTTCGTGCTCTCTTTGGTACACAGTCAGACACACGTTGGAGAACCGCAAGGTGCTGTTACCTCTCTTGGACCCATACATGTAGAAGAAGAAGAAGAAAAAAAAAATGGACAAACACAAAGGCAATCAACAAATCCCCCTCCCTTGAGCCCCTGCGAAACATAATAGGGGCAAATCATCATCTATTTAGCTTCGTCAAATCACTGACAGCAGGCCTTGATAAAAGAGAGTGGAAAATATGTAGGGTACAAGACGCTGCCAAGACCCTCACCGACTAGAGTCCCCCTATTGAAGCCAGATGTTGACTCAACTGGCCAATTTTGATAAATGGCATGATGATTACCATTATAGATCGGGTAATTTTATATCAGTGTGCCGTATTGTTGGTCCTCTTTAATGATAGCCAAATGAACTCAGTTTGTGCCCAAGGCCAGGTGGGCTTTCCAGCGACTGGTGCGTGCAGCGCAGCTTGCAATGCCTAAACTGTCCATTAGTAGGGCAGCCCTACTGCGAACAGGGCGCTTCGGATTGTGGGCACTGTCGATGGTGCCCGTTGTCATCAAGTGTCTGGCAAGCCCTGAGCCCATCACACAAGCACGTAATGAGACTTAATTGGCGCTTTAGCCTGACTTTTGCCTCCTTCAATGTCCTCAATCCCATTTGAAAGGCTTAGTAGATCAGAGCTTCATGTACTTGACACAGTGACCCAGATGGATGTTACCTTGTATGACCCTCTAAGGTCCCAACAGACTGATTCTGCTGTGGTCAAAACACTCTAGTCTGTCTCCCATTCCTTAGGGATTGGGGTATTACAGTAGATTAGCTGGAGTAATACCATGATGGAGCACGGGTATGTGGGGTCATGGGATCGCTCCAGGACATGAAAACTAATGTTTACTTTCAGGGGAAACTGTCACAGACACACTTCTGAGAATCAACAAAATCCAATTAGTTTAATACTTAACGTCAGTCGTTTTCCTTCTGATTTGCAACTGTCCTTATTCCACCCCAGCAAAAAAGTAGCCTTGTTTGCGCTTTGAGCCTGGTTTTAGAGATTTTTGCAGGTGCAATGGTCTTGTGTGTTGCTACAGCACAGTGATAAAGTCTGCACTGTGCTACAAATACAGTCAATTTTCCTCATCTGTTTAAGGCACCTTACAAAAATTGTGCTAACTGAAAAAAAGCGCAAAAATACAACAGGCATGTTTAAAACAGTAAATTTAGAATATTCACAGCTAGATTCTAGTTTATAGTAAGGAGATGCTAATCAACAGTTACTCCAGCCACAGAGATACACATCCACCGGTGGCACTTCTGTCCCCACCCATAGATTCCTCTTAGTGAATACAAAATATAAAAATCAGTGTAAATATCAGTGGACAGGGCCAGAAAAGTCAGTTGTCGATAAGCTCATGAGAAAACGACCCTGATACTGCTTACCTGATTTATTACCTAAGTTAGCAATTTCCTAATGAGTTTATGGTCTGAATTATTAGAACAAGTCGTCGGTAGAGCATAATTCACTTTGTAAATCATGGTCCCAATTTCAGTGAAACAGATGACAAAGCAAGGTGTGCTTTAGGGCATGGTTAACTTGTGATTGATGAGTCACTTCCATAGCATGGGAAATCCAATCAGCACAGAGGAATATCAATGTATATCCCACCAGGTCCTCCCTCTTGTCCAAATATGGTCACTTCTGACTCCAAGAAACCAAGATGGCAATGACTTGACTGTCGTTATGGCCACTATTAATACAGTCTATGAATTAAAAAAGCCACTTTTTGATTTCTCTTTTTTTTGCTAACTTCAAAGGAGAATAAATCAGGAATGAGAAGTAAAACAAAAACATCTCCTGACATCACAAATTTAAACATCACTCCCTTCAGCAGAAAGAGATAGGTGACCTTTCAAACCTTCCTTACCCATTTTTATTCACACAGTTGCCAAAGAGCAGTGCAGTGATCTTTGTTTTCCCACATTTTCCAGCCAACTGGCTTGAAGACACATTCTGTAGCAGGTTACCTGTTCACACAGACTAAATTCAATGTTTTGACCTGCAATAATTCAAAATCATATATAGTAAAAACAAGAAGGAGCCATAACATAAAAGTTATTTTTGTAGCATAGCTCATTTTATTGTTTAAACAGTTTTGCATAGGAAATATATCCACTTCCAGTAATTGACTGCAGTAAAAACAGCTGCTAGCAGTATAGGCTGGATATAACAGTAACAATCACAAAAAGTTGAGCCTTTATTTACACTGATTTTAATCTTGTGGCAATTTTAGCCCCTGCACCAAATGTAACCAGCTTGAAGGCATCGCCTAATGCTCGGCGTTTCTAAAATCAATAAAAGAAGGGATATCAAGGCCTTCGCTATACAGTTCACAATGGACACCTGTGGCTCCTAAACGGTCAATGAAAAGATAAAAACAAAAAAAGGTTTCCAAAAAGTCCTCTAAAACGTACATTCAGATACATACATAGACCTTTGCACACACTTGCAGTGTAACTACGATCACTACTGGAGACTGTTTACATATTGTTTTGTTGGTGTTGTTGTTGTTGTTCATTATATATAATTCCACCATGATTCAATGTGTGCGCAGTGGGAAGTAAAAGTGCCACAAGACCCAAAATTAAATCAGCCCTGCAGAGAGAAAACTGGTGACTAATCTTAAGAAAAGACATTATTTCATCCTTTCACTGCGCTTAATGTAGCACTGACCCCCCTGCCCCACTTCCCCGGTCCCAGAAAAAAACAAAATAAAAGGGAAAAAAAATTGAACAAGCTCGATGTGGGCACTGTGTGCTGAATTAATAAATCACAAAAGAAAAAAAAAAGCTCCGGAAACATCAAAGAAGTCATAACAAGCATATTTCCAGATGAGTTTGCCACATTCTGCTCTGTGTGATGGTGTTTTTCTTGTCACATATGAAAGTAAGTCTATCACATTTTACAATTATATACAACAGACACTTGGACAGCTTGATCAGGCACTGCATTGCTATCTTTTGTCTTCTTTTGGTGAATGTTATATCCTGTAAAAATGCTGGTTTTCATGTTTCATAACAACCTGATGCCAAGTGACTAGCAGCTAGCCAACGTATGAAGGTGTGTATTGCTCATGTAAGATGAAAATGAAGTTTTTCAATGTTTCCTCTAAAGTCTGCGTGTACGCTCCCTCTCAGTCCCTACAGAATGCGTGACATTCACTTAAAAGGAAAAAATCACACGTATTGCATGAGTGCCACAGGTCCTCCTTGCATAAAGTTGTCCTGTTTCTCAATGATCGCAGTGATCAGTGACGTAATACTTTCTAAAATAAGGTTTTTCTGAGTGTCAAAGTCTGCCTTGAATATGTTCTTGAAGCTGCTGACCGGTGGAACACTGATTAAAATTTCATAAAACTTTCAAGAACTTTTTGACAGGCTACATTCACACCCAGCAAAGCAACAGAAATACGTAACCATGCCCAAGTACACTACCTATAATCAGCTGGAAGGTGCGATGCCCTCTGTGAAGCACCTGCAATGGATGTAATGTTGGTTTGTAGTGTGAATGACGAGTTTCCTACATCACATCAGGCATAGACAGCATTTGGAATGTGCAAAATGAGTGATGCCTGGATGCTGTTACTGATCTTTAGAGAGATTGTTTAGAGTGTCGTCTGCATATGTATCGGCACAACGTTGACCAGCCAAATCTGAAATGTGTCAAAACGTAGCACCAGTCTTCTTGCAACACTTCCTCTAAAAAAAGAAACATCGAGGACGTCTGTCAGCAGATTTTACCCTGCTTCTCACTTAGGGTCAGGTGCAATCTGGGGCCTTTTTTTTTCTACTGGTTAAGTGACATCACCTCCCAGCTGCTACAAGGAACACACTCACACCACGATCTTGTTGGACAAGAATTCACATCCATTTCCCCCCCCAAAAAAAACAAACAAAAAAGGAGATAAATCACATCACACTCGCTATGGCCACACTAATGAAACAACAATTCAAATATTTATGAAGTGTTTCCCAAATGGAAATATCTAAGCACTAACCAAGATCAGATATAATAATATTAATAATAAAAAAGCCTTCATTGTTGTTGTTTTTTATAATTATGGATCTATATAGAAGATTTCCCCCCTTTTTTGACTTTACAAACAGGAATACAACAACTGATGAAAACACTTTAGATTCTACTAATCGGGGACAACTGGAGAGTTCTAACTCAAATCCAGCCTCCGAAACAAATAAACAAAAACCCAAATTGATTTTTTTTTCTTCCTAAAATGGAATTGACTCAATTTTCCCCAGAATTGAAGATTTACAAATAAGGGCATCAGAGAGGAACTCTCGAGAAAGTTTACAGTGTACAAACTCCTGTCCCACGGCAGGCTTTTTTCAATAGAAAGACCCTCATCTTCTCTCACTGTGTAGTGTCAGACACACTCGTTCGCACCTCTGGCTCACAAAGTCTCTCTCACACACACACACAAACACACACACATGCGCGCATGTATGCACACGAACACCCAAGCTGCCAAAGCAGAGTTCAACCCCACAGTCTACTGCTATCGACGCAATCAGGATATTTACCTTTATGTACAGTCTCCTATTCAAATAAACACCAACAGCACAGTGACCCTGACACATTTTTATCACACTCACACAGGCAAACACACACATACACACAGTCACAAACACACTTGGGGACAATGCACTTCAGTGGGGTCTCCAATGGCCAAGGGCTGCAAAGCACTTATAGTTTTTCTTTTAAAAGAAAAAAGAAATTAAAACAACAACAAAAAAAGACAGAACAGTGCACATAGAACGGGGTGACTTTGAAATTTTTTTTTTCCAGCATAAGAAATCTGGGTGAAGACGGAGAGGTTGAGCTTGACTTGAGAATTATTTAAAAAAAAAAAAAAAAAAGGCTTCTCTGCTTGTTAGCCCTCTGCTTGCAGCGAAGAGCTCCTGCGAGTACCATCTCTCCGAGGGGAAACATTTCTTTCACGATTGTGGGGAAAGAGTGCAAAAGGTGTCGTAGCAGCAATGGAGGCGCTGCCCTCTGCGATAAAAGTCTATATTTATTTTTCTTTTACATTAAAAATGGTGAGAGAACAATTGCTATAAATAATGCCCTGTAATACGCCTGAGAGATTTAGTTTAAGACTAGATTTCAAACACTGTACGGGGGAGAGACGATTGCCTATGTGCTATTTAAGTGCTATATTTTTCTTCGAGTAGACTCTATTTAAGCTTCTACTGGGCCACTGGACAGGAAGTTAGAAAACATCATGCTTCCAATATTTATTTCAACATACTCTGCTGGGGAAGTATCTCAGGAATTGACATATGTGCATATCGTATTTACATTTATACAAATCTACTACTTATAAAATACTTTCTAAAGGCTTGCTTGAGCCTGTCTACAACTGATTCGGACAGGGCTCACTAGCATCACTCGGTGTGTGATTGTTGCGCAGGTCACAGGCCACTTCACTGATGTGTTTTAAGGCATCTACTTGGGAGTTGCATTCGGTGATGTCTCGAATAGTACGGCGAGTATAACAGACAAAAGCGTGCAACGCCATCTGCCTCCAGTTGCAGCTTCAGGGGGATCTACTACAAGAACGGGATTCTACACCACGTGATTTCTTAAAAATGATTGTCATACTCAAGTCAAGCCGTCTCTCCTGTGAAAAATGAGCTCCTTCAAGGTCACATGCTAGCACCCCAAGTGGAAAGTTGAAAGGAAGAGTCACAGTAGACCAATCAGTGACTTTGCAGCCGTAGAAAGACCAAGGGTGCATTCTTTTCATAAGTACTTCTAGAAAAATACCGCCCCTCCCCCTAAAACTCCCGAAAATTCAAAATACACTGGAATACGTCTCACCGTCATTCGGTAGGCCTATAAGCTAAAGAAAGAAAGAAAAGACCTTGTCATACACTGCATAGAAAGCAGTCCCCACTTTGGTCAATATAAAAGGAAAACACCCACAACAACAACAACATCATCAACAACAACAACGACAAACAACGATATCAACAAAATAAATGCATTACGATATTGTCTATCTCCAAACTAGCCTCTAATAATTGACGCATCTATAAGCACTACCTACATAGGCAAAACTTGGTATTGCATAATTTTCATAATTCTGAATTCCACCCTCCACAATAGTAACTGGAAGATGAACAAAATGAGCATTGAAAATTAAGGAAAACAAAAGATGACAGGTTATTAGAAAAACCACCAAAATACTGAAAAAAAAAATGCTGGTTGATTACAAACTTTTAAACGGCAACTATACACAGCCTTGATATGCAATGTAACTGTGAGATAGAGTAGTACATGAAGTTAAAAATCAACAATTTCATTCAGAGTACAAAACAATTCTTATCATAAAAATGTTAATTTTTTTTTTCCTATAATGATAAATGCAGCAAAAACAAGTGTAGTGATGTCTCTATATTCAAAGGCAAGGCACGTAATGTGGACTATATGTCATCGTGCAAATTAAGAGTATCGGAGAGATTTCCTTTTATAAATACGTCTGGACTGGAGAGGCAATGGCTGTGAACGCGCCGTGCACAATTCTAGATTTCAGGGATTTGCCACCACCTGGATTCATAATTTCAGTTTTCGACCTCTTCCACTGCAGAGTTAACCTTGCACAAACTAGCATTACACATAAGCCTACTGTACATTTGCATCAATTGTACATTTCCATTAATTAACACTTTGCATTCCGTTTTTTTTTTTTTTGTAAACATAAGCTTTAGAAGCTGATGGCCAAATGCATTACATATGCTCTTGATCTAATCGTGAACATTTAGAAAAGTCATGAAATGCTATTTCAACACACTATGTGTGTCTCATTTCTTCGCTTATGTTCGGCTATTTTCTCCCCCAAAATAAATTAAAAAAACTCCCCATAAAGATGGGAAGGGCTCAAAAAGAAGTGCTGGTTTTGCTCAGCGCTGCACAGGTAGCTTAGTGCTTGCCTTCAACTGCCTTTCACGCTTGGTGTTTTTTTCTCAAGTGAGGAGACGGATATGTGACTGAAATCAAATTCAAATGTTTTCTAAAACATTTTACCCATAAAACCATTTAATATTTATCCCCCTTCCTTTAGAGTCTTAGGGCTAACAGACTGATAGCTTCCCTTCAAAAATTCAATTGCACTTGCCTCTATCGAGATTTTCTTATTCTCCGTCTTTTGAAGTCCTTTTGTAAAGGAGTTGCAAAATCTTTAATGAGGGTGTCCAATCTCAAGCCTAACATTTAGTGTTTTTTGAAAACCGCATCAAGAGTTCTTAACTCTTGTCGTAAGTGTTTACGTTAATTCTTGAAGTTAAGTAGCAGTAAAGAAAGAAGCAAAGTCAACACATTTTCTGAACAAAGAGTCGTATCACAGTAAACTGAAATCAAACTGAAGAAGAAACACTCTGAATTCACAATTTTTTTTGTTCCTATGGTGTACACAGTGAATTGTTTGACGTGGGAAAGCCTCTTTTCAAGAGGCCTGAGTCGGAGAGCTTCGAGTCTCGTAGCCGTCCACCAGGCAGAGGTTGTTGATGCACAGACCTCTTCGCTTGTGTGTGTGTGTGTGTGTGTGTGTGTGTGTATGTGTGTGTGTGTGTGTAAATCGAGATTTTACACCATCCCCCAACATTGAAAAATAGCAGAAATTGCCGCTAAGAGACTAGAGTGTCATGCAATAAAACATTAAGGCATCTATACATCACAGTATTTGAATGGATTGAAAAGTTCTGCAAACACAACAACTGACTGGTGGCTGGTGGATGTGTGGGCTGGGCTTGGGCGAGGAGACAGCAGACCTGAAGCTTTCTCTCTTCTCTTTCCTCTGAACCAACCCTCGTCTTCACTTCACGGCCAGTGTCCTTCATGGGGAGGGACGGGAGCGGGGAGGGACGTGGAAGGGGGGCGAGATCGGGGAGGGTTTGAGGGGAGGGGGACGATTGCGCAGCTCGTGCTGCTTTGCTGGTTTCATCCATGGCTGCGGACACCTGTAGTGCGAGCGCTGCACCACCAACACCCATCCACCCTGGGGGTCATCCGGCCTTGTGTGTTCAGTTCCCTGTCTCAGCGGGGACCAGGGGCTCACCAATGATGTTTATGCTGTAGTTCTGGTGGACATTTGTTGGCAGAATCGGAGTCCCGTTCGACACTTGGAATGGAACTAAGCTCGCCCAGGTACCAGGACTGCGGAGAGAGAGTAAACAGAGAGAGAAAGAGACGGAGAGACGGAGAGATTAGTTACATGCCATTAACTTGTTTGTGCAGCATGCACTCAAAATCAGATTCCTTCTTTCGATTATCCTGAACACTGCTTTGCTAATGACCAGCGTTACTGCTCTGCTGACAGTCACCAAGGCTCAAGGTTTTATTTTTGTTTTGTTCAGCCAGAGCGGGGGCAAACAAAAAGAAAAAATGGCAGCACTAGCTCGTTAATCTAAGCTGAGGTGATTCCACTTGATTCCCAATGAAGGACATCACGTGAGGGGGGCAGTGACGCAGGTCCTCTCCTCTGCATTGATGGCAGTATAGAAAGGCATGAGGGGGAGAGTGTGATTGGTGGTGGAGGAGTGGGGGGAGAGGGAAGGAGGGGGGGGGGTCCCTATACAAAGCTGTCCCATCCCTATTCATCTCACGCTAATGGCAAAACAACACAGTGATTGTTCCTGGGGAGCAACGGTGCTAACTGAAAACGCGAGTGGGAACAAACAGCATGTTGTTCCCGTGGGGCGCTGTGCTACGTAGATGTCAGATAATTAGCCCCCCATCCCACCGCCCCCTTCTCCCCAACAAGCCCCCAGTGTGTACTCATCTAACACCCTTCCACCTCTCACCCCCCGTAAGTCTGAGAGTACCTGCGTCACACATTTTCTATCCGAATCACTGGCGTGAAACTTTTTTTTTTTAAACGGCACGCTAAAGTTACAGCACGGCGGATAAAACCTGGAAGCATCAAGACAAATGAAGAAGAGCAGGAATGTGGAAAAAAAAGGAAAAGAGAGGAAAAAAGGGAAGATACATGACAAGGACGAGAGTTGTTTTCAAGAGAAACAAAAAACAGACAGCTTAAGTCTGAAGATGTTGGCTTGCAGAGGACAGACTTGATTCATTGTGAAACTTCAACACTAGACAACACTGCCGGCCTTCATGATCAGCCAGTCTGTTTTATATACAAATCACTAGTCACTACTGTTTCACCTAAAACAATGAAAGTGCAAATTCAATTCACCTCATGGCCTGAAAGAGTCAGACTCTTAAATGACGAGATACAAAAACAAAGACAAACGTGTACATGTACTCAATAAAAACAAACATCACTCAAGTTTTACATTGTGTTTGAGTACGCAAAGAGTTAAAAACAACCTCAAGGCTAATCCTCTCAGCTTTTTTTCCTGTCCAACCCGTCCTCATGCTATCCTCTCTCCCTGCTCTCTTCCCTCCCTCCGTCTCTCTTTCACCCTGCCAAAAATCATCGGACAGGAAAGGGGGGATTAAGTTTTTCCTACCTTGCTGAACAAAGAGCGCACAGAGTGGCCAAGGGCTGCAGCTTTTTCTCCTTTTCCCCAGTTCGCTTTCTTCCTTCCTCCCTCCCTTCTTTCTTGCATCTCTGCGTTTCTCTTCCTTTATGAAACTCCTCTCAGGTAATGGCTTACATTAGCGGGACCACACAGCTACAAAAAGCGGGCTCATGGGCCTTTAACTGGCAGATCGGTTATAATCTTGTTAAAATCGATGGCTGTCAGTCCGTATCTGGCCATAAGTTTTTATGTAGAGAACTCATCTGAAGTAAAGCTACTTCAGATGAGTCCCCCCCCACCCCGATTACTGCTAAAAGAGACTTGCAGATTTTGCGTTTTTAGTATGACAGCTTTTTTAATACAAACTGTGTCCTAAAAAACAGCAAGTGTGAGCAGCATTCAAAAGAAGTCAAACCTAATGCATATTGTGACCCTTTAAACCATTTCCTATGAAGGCCACGATACCACATTAGAGGAATTATGGGTATTGCTGTTCAAGTTTGTCAAACATTTTCCTTTTGCTGCAAGTTGGACCTGCCAAGATGACAAAAATGTGCGAATACAACTTAAAAATGCCTCATTTTATTTACATTTGTTCCCCCTACAAGTTTTTTCTTTATGATTTTGCACTTCAAGCCCCCCCCCCCCAAAAAAAAT
>JAQLOL010000016.1:6632235-6645295 GCA_029783665.1 Naso thynnoides | reverse complement strand
GTGTCAAAGTTCAAACTGACTGAATTGAATATACCGGGCGATGGAGGAAGGCCGGGCAAACATTGTTTTAGGTGACAGGCTTTGTATCTTTAAGTTATCTTACAAATTACTGCAACAAAAAAGCCACACACAAACTGTGCCTCCTTTGCATGCATTATGCGAGCGCACGTGTCGGCAATCCAGCTGAGAGCTATCTCTGCCAATACCAACCTAACCTTGCCCTGTGGTCAACACATTCATTTAGTAATGCATCGGGATAAAACTGCACTGTTAGCACTATGCGTGCAGTGGCAGACGTTTTTGCAGAGGCTCTTAAGAGGGATTTAATCAGATATACGCTGAATATTCAAAGCCATTTGCGGCGGTCGAGAAATGTGTTCTTTTCTCCTCCGAGCACCTGGACGAACACATCAGGAGAAGATGATGGTTTCCTATTTAAGCCATACTTAAAGGCAGCGATGTGTTTTTGGTATGTCCCCTTGACTTTTCTCTGGAATTAATGTAAAGCAGTGGTAAAAAACTGGGAATTTTAGGACTTAATCTCAAAAGACTTGCACTATACTACAATTCAATAGGTTAGTTTCCTTCATCAAAACCTGCTGGATTAAACTGAATAGAAAACAAGGCATTTTGCTTCGTCTAGTGTGTTTTCTCCCTATTTATCGAAGGTTGAGAGACTAAACCCGTCGCGCTCTCCAGCCTGACAAAAGCTTGGAGAGAATGTGCGGGCTGGGCCAGACGCTCGGTGCCACCGCTCCTCGAGGGGCTTGCCATCTGTCCGCTGGCACCGGCACATCAGAGTGGCACAGGCAGCGGGGAAAAGGGAAAAGGGGGACGGAGCCGGGGAACGTTAGCAAACAGATGCGGGCAGATTGCGGATTAGGATCCTTCCTTAGATAATACCAAATGACATCTGATCACGGATCTTTCCCAGCGGAATGCTAGATGGTGGCATTCCCTCGAGGGGTTAACCAAGGCGAGAGATGAATGGTGGGTCTTCACACGTTCACTGCTTGGGAATCATAGAGCAGGTGTGGGAGTGTGTGGTGGTGTTGTTTTGTTTTGTTGTTGTTTTTTTTTATTTCTGAAGCCTGAAACAGTGTGTGCGTGTGTGTGTGTGTGTGTGTGTGTGTGTCCAGGGACTTCTATTTCAGTGGTGCTACATTTTAAAATAGACTTTGCTATAAAAAGTAGGTTCTTTCAAGCTTTGCCACTAAGTTCTCAGATGACTATCAAGTTGTGGCAGAGAAACGCTTTAATTATTTTTCAAGGTTTAGATGTTACACAACAGTAGTCTCTGATTGGATAAATATCAGGAAATTTATGTACATGATTTACTATTAAAAAGATCCCTGAAATGCAAAATTTAACTCTTGTTTTCTACCCCCGAAAATAAGAAAAAAAAAATCTAAAGTAGCCCCAACAGAAGTGCAAATCATGGCCTCTATCCTCCATCCTGCTACCAAGCCGAGCGACAAACAGCTGCAACTAAACAACTCAAAGTGTCTGCAAGCCTCACGGATCCCACACAATAAACATCCCCTCGCCAGATGAGGACAATGACAGAGTATTCGGTGAAAGTGTTTAGTCCTGGCGGACTTGGCTTGGTGTCTCCGCCAGGCCAGATCCCAGGCCGTTAAATCATACCACAGAAAACAAAAACAACTGTGACAAGCAGAAGCATGATGAATCAATGCGAGGACTGTTTAGAGTTCCCTAAGCCGACAAGAAACATTTACTCATCTGGATACGGCATAAATAACCTTTTAGCAGGGTGTCACTGTTGTGCTCAAAAATCCTTCACGTCCCTTTCAAATTGTAAGCTGTTGTCTTTTTGATGTTGCTCTTTCCATACTAAATCAGTCTAAACATATCTGAGCTGATGTGTTTATTTGCATTAGACTCCAGATCATTTATCTTTGCTCTTGTCAGTGCAACGGGATCACAAAAATGTGTTTTAGGATCATTCAATTTTGGATAACTAATTGTTTTTATTTTATTATCAGACCATATTTCTTCAAAGGATTATGAATCTGGCTGATTTACACTTAAACAAAAAGGCCTAGTAGAATTTGAGGACAGAATTCAGAAGCTCTTGCAGCTTTGCTCAGTCTGCTGCTGTCTTGTGTAGTCACTGAACGAAGCAGCCGGGCTGAAAGAAAAAGTGACACCAGCCAAGTGAATCCTCCCTCTCCTCCTCCTTCTCCTTCGTGGAATAAAAGCATCCCTCGCCTGCCGACAAACATCCACTGATAAACTATGTTTTGACTCTTCTGATTTTAAAAAATGAGGAGCAAGAAAGGCTGAGAGAGAGAAAAGAAAGACTGAAAGTGAGGTGAGGAAACAGAGGCCAGCTTTGTCATTTTTACTAAACACAAAAAAAAGCGAGCTGAGGAGAAACCCAGCGATCATTATGTAGCCGCGTGCAGATGCATTCAATTAGCTGTGGTTGGAAAAGCCTTGGCCTGAGACCAGCGCTTTCAATAAGACGGGGTGGGGGAGAGCACTCTCTCCTGTCCGACAACACCACAACACTCCTAACCTCACACACACACACACACACACACACACACACACACGGGGTCACCACATCTGCCTGGGGACCGCTGCTGGGGCAACTGCGTGACGCCAACGCTAAATATTCAGCTTAAAATGAGGGAGTGTACTGATTACATGTGGTGTATGAGAGTGTGTGTGTGTATGTGTGTGTGAAGGAGGAAAAAGGAGCTGAGCACATTGCAACCTCAAAGTCACCCACATGTCCCATCCATCTTCTGAGTAGTGGCCACACAATGACAGTGAATTTCCTGACACTTTCACTTAATCTCAGGCACACACAGTCAAATGATATCTGATATATTCATCAGCTACAGAGAAAATGTACTAATGCTGCTTTGAGATGCATCATGAATTAATAATATGAGGTTAATTCTACATTGCCTTTTTGGGAAATTGAATAGATATAATCTTCTCAAATTCACTTAATGCACATAATGATGATATTAAATTGTGGGTCATTTAAGGATCTTTCCAGGGCACTTAAAAAGAAAAAAAATTAATGTGTTAATAACAATGAAAACTCTGACTAAAAGTAACAATAATGATTTAATTATCATTACAATCTGCTATACTTAGCCATGCTAAGCCTCAGTCCTTTTGAAGCGTGAAAAACTATATCTTGATATTTTTTAATGCTGAAAGCGAATGCCTGACCTCGGCCTATGAGTGCTCTGATTCGAGCCAGCAGCACTCTGATCTCACGAGACAGTTTAATGCTTCCTACAAATCAAATTCAGAGTACAACAGGCTTTTGCAGGGGGGAGGGGGCAGGGGTTTCACATGTGATGTGTGGGGAGATGGGGGACAGAAAATGAAAGGATAGGAGGAGCAGATGAGCTGAGTTCTGGAGTGGGGGGGGGTTCTCACCTGTTGCTGGTGAAGAAAGGCTGGATCTCTTGGGCTCAGGCCTACAAAACGGTTAGCCGTCGGGGTGCCAGGGGCTGAGTAGCCTGGGTAACATGCCACCACAAAAACACAAATACATGCTTGTATTACAAATAGCAGCTCTGGAATTTACATGTAGCTGTTGCTCTTATCCACAGTGATTTAAGGTCAGCACTAAAAACAACCAATAACATGTATATTAGGAATTTTTTTTTAGAGAGTTGACCAAGGCACGGTCTTTGAGCTAGAGTTGATACCCAGGCACTGTACGGTGGCTGCCCACTGCTTGATATGGATGGGTTAAATGCAAATAACTTATTTCACTACATTATACTTTGTAAGATTGTATGAGACAATAAATTCCTCTTCTGTCTCCTTAACTAAAAAAAGGGCAGTAGGGAGTCCTGCAGGGCTCAATTTTAGGCCCACTTTCTTTCTCTAATCAATTAGATATTTTGTCAAAAAGCATTGGATATTTTTCCACAAAAACTATTTTTCAATTACTGTAATACTTTTTTATAGTTTGTAAAACTTTGAATCTTACAGATATATTTTACACATTTTATTTTGTATATAATTACGAAGCAACTTCACACCAGATGAAAATCTTGATTTCCAGTTGCCTTGCAGCAGTGATGTAGATGTGAACTCAGGGGGCGTGTCAGTACACAGTATATCCCTGATGGGTGTTATTATAGAGCACATTTATGACCGCACACACATACACCAATCAGAGATGAAAACAGAAGTGCCACAACTTAAAAATTTCAACAAGAGAGAGCAGTGAAACACTGACAAGCTGCTTTGAAGGCAGGTATTAAACTTTTTTTTCCTTATTATCATTTTTAATTGAAAACTTCAGTGTTCTTATAAATGTCCTGCAAGTACTGAGCTGTCATGTAAGAGCAACAGAAGTCGGACACAAACACAAAAAACATTTACAATGCAAACAAATAACTCACCTTCTGTGGATGTAGTGATGGGCTTGGTGTCAGGCATGGAGAGTGAGACGGGTCGCACAGCGCCGTGGTGTGGGGAGGGAGCCAGAACTGGGGTGAAGTGGCCTGGGACCTTTCCTACCACCTGACCACTGCTGTTAGGCTGCAGGTTTGGCACAGACAACAACAAAATGCTATTCATTACAGGCATTTTGTTTCACAGAATGATTTATTTCATCCAGATTTAAGGGGTACTCAAGCCAAACGTGTGGGAAGCAGTTTACTCCATCCCTTGAGTTTGTCAGCCTTTTGTTTTGAATTGTTTGGTAAGATGAGAACATTGGTGAACACCACCTAAAATATCTCAATAACAACAATATCGAGACTGTGGCCCTAAAATTTACAGTTCCATTGTCATAAATGGACAAATATTAAAATCTGTCAGGGAAGAATACCAAAAACAGGAGCTGAATAATCACAAAAAACACAAACTTCATTTGTTTTGTCTGCTTCTAAAACCTCTAGGCCAGAGTGAGGACAGTCAAACTGTGTCCACTGACGTATGTTTACAAGCTCTTGTTTGCTTAAAACTGTGCAGATGGGCAGTTCTCAATAAACCAATATGAGCATGTAACCAACTGCACTTATCCAAAATGGTTAGCACTAAACAAGCTGAACGTCCTATCCGTGTTTCTGGAGGAGTTAACTCATCTTAATGGCTCGGTTTGGCCTCACAGACCTAAAATCAACAACACAAGGTGACTGCACTGCTCTCACTTTTACACTTAATGCTTGTGTGAAGAAAAGATTTTAGTACTTTCAGCCGCTGTGTTGTCACAGTTATTACCAAAACTCTGGGGGGGCAAGAGCAACAATAGATCCTCAGTCCCTGACGATGGACTTCCTACATGATTTTAAACAATGATTTTAATGGCACCCATAAATGGAATTTAGGAGGACTCAGGCATGAAAAGACAGAGTGAGCTGCAGAGTGACCTGCTACAATGGTGTGAATGCGCGAGTATAGAGAGCGAGGCAGAGAGTCTATATATATGGAGAAAGAAATAAAGGAAGCTAGTGGGAGCTACTCTTTCAGACGGCTGGAGACTGTCTGGGCCGTTCATTTCAGGGCCGCCCCAAGTTAAAAACTCAAACAGGCCTTTTTGGAAAAGAATTGTGTCCACAGGGTTCCCTCCCATGTGAATTGAATGTTTAATTAGAGTGTAATATAATCTGCGTTAAAGCAAGCATAAAAACATTCTGGCACTCGTCCATGGGATTATAAGCGCTGTGTTATTTGCTGAGCTCCCCCTCCCTCCTCCCCCTCCATCCTCTCCCAACTGGTCTTCTCTCTTTCCTGCTGGACCCCACCTCACTACCCCACCACCAACTTCCCCCCCGCTCCTGTCTGTAGCACCCCAGCAGAGGGCCAGTTAATTCTGCACAAGAGCCGGGCCCCGGCAACGGCAAATATTTACAACCTTTATCATTCCCCGCGGTTTTTCTCTGGAGTAACAGCAAGGCCCCCCCTCCTGCCTCCGACAACCCGCTCCTTGCTCTGGAGATGGAGCCGTCTACAAGGCCTTTGTTTACAGTGAGAACAGCGGGGATATAAAACTCACATAAATATCACACTGCTCGCTCATCTATAGAGACGCCTGCTCTCTCTCTAGCACACTGGCCACACTGTGTACCCAGAATGTATAAAAGCCCTAAGCCATTTGATTTACTGCAAAGTCTTGATACAGTTTTGTGCGTCACGTGTGACTGCAACTACGATAGTTTGGTTGACTTCTTTATGGAAGCTAAGGGTTGTTTTTTTTTAGTAAGACTACAAATAAAAGGCTGGGAATGCACTATAACCTCTTGCCATGAGCATTATATCACGCAGAAATATATGCTTCTGTGTCACATTAAGTGGTCAGCAAGTTCAGTCTGGGGCGGCCCACAAAATGGAAAGTGGTTAATTTTAACTATGATTTAATTCCTTGTAAATTATTCTAATTAATTAACTCTTTTTACGATGGCTGTTGTAATGATAGGTTTGTTCCCACATGCAGCACATGAACAGACATGTCCATTTAGGAAATCCTATCAAACTGTGCTCAGCTTAAGGGCTTAAAAATTTTTGTAAAATAATTCCCTTTTCAAGAGAAAAGCACAAAGAAAAGCAGTTTTAAAAACATGATATTCGAACCCTCACCACAGATAAAGAGCATGATCAGAAGCAGCTTTCAGATTAAAGTAGCAAGCAAAACAAGATGATGTTTCTTTACTCGCAAATGCACCCATGAGGAAGTAATGAAATAACAACAAATGCATGCTGTAATTGATCTTATCTTCAATCTCTTCAGGTCAGATGGGAGTAGAGTCAAACACGATAACAAGGAACCACTGGAGGCCATGAAAGTCTCGCCAACACACTGACTTTTTTAAAGACTGACCTGGCTGCTCTGTGGGCTGGACGGGTCGTATGACGGCACGTAGCTCTTGAGGGGATCGGCAGGGTTGAGGTGGGGCGGGTAGCGGATGGTGGTGTGCGAGAAGTAGGATGACGGCGCCGGAGGCAAGATGGCCGAGGCTGAGAACTGCAGGGGCGAGTGTGGAGGGGGGCTCCTCGTCGATATAACTGCAAGAGAGACGGGCAGAAGAGGAGGGAGGAAGACAGAGATGAGTGTTAAGATAAAGTGATCATCATTGATCCAAGAGGGTAAATTAAGTATCCACATAGATTTTTTGACTGTGTTTACGAGTTAAAAGTGGATTACAGCTCCAGATTTCACACCGGCACTGCTAACTCACCACTGTGTCCTACACCTGTTAGGCCTGGGTGATGAGGCTGAGGGAAAGTGCTGAGTCGTGGCGAGGAGTCCTGCGGGGAGGTTGGGCTAAACAGCGGCTTCTCCGGCTTCTTCATGGTAGGAGAGGACATGTCTGCTAGTGGGAAGAAACACACACAAACACACATAAAGGTTAGAAAACTTGTGCACATTATATTATTTCATCTTGCAATACACATAGGGAGGTTAACTTTTGTTTACCACTTTAGGTGTGATGCTGCGTATTAATCAAACACTTTCCCCATGGCTTCCATTAATGTTTCCACTTCTCATTAATGATTTAGTGCCGAAAATGTTTATTATAGCTGAAACTTGACGCAATTTAAAATTTAGTCTGTGTGGGATTATTATAACTAAGGGCCCCCTGTCTTAAGCAAACATAGGAAAACGGGAAATTTATTCTGCAAAGTCAGGTGAGTAAACCATTAAATGTTGCTATATCTGTACTTGACGTGGGTTGAAGTGGCAGTGGTTTACACTGGAAATGGGAAGGTATGATCCAAAGTTATCTAAACTTTATTATTAATTTTATTTTATCCAAGGAAACGGTGAGTTTCATTCTGTTGCCTGTTGTTACTTTCCGGGATACACTAGTAAGAAAGGAAGTCTGCAAATGTGACTAAATGTAATGTGAAGAAAACTTCACTACATTACCTTATCTGTCAACTCAGATTTTAATCTGCAGTGATCCCTGCTCAAATAAATCCCATGACCCCATGCTTCTTCACAACATCATCAAACTACATCTTTTGTTTTTTAATGTTTTGAACAAACCTCAAGTGGCAGAAATGACATATTGCACATTTAATTCAGAAATCCTTATAGGCTGATAAGTTACAGTATTTACTAGAAAAACATTAATATAATATTTTCAGAAATGAGATTCTGATCAGCTGCAAGAGTAAAGAACTTCTTATAGAACCAGTAACTTGGATGAATAAACTTAAGTCAATGAACACAACACGTCTAGTATTGAGAAGTGCAAAGTAAAATGCTTGAACTAGGATTTTTACAGTTGACATCTCTTCCTTTTTTTCCTTTCTTTAGTCATTAAAAATTAAATTCAAACTGTGTGATGTATCTGCGTGTAACCACAGGGCTTGTTTTTACTACCTAATGTTCTGTTAAATTTATTGGAAGGCACAATATTTTTATTTCTACACAAAGTAAAACAGAAACTCATTTTTCTATGTAGTGTGTGTGTGTGACGGAATGATGTGGACAGAGCTTCCCATTGAGGATTTACCTTCATCACACGAGTACAGATACCGACATTTCAAATGACAAGATGATACTTGTTCCCGTAGAAAGTACTTTATCTGTTCTGGATACTTGTTTCAGCAAGTATTCAACTAAACCCCTAATGCAAATTGGAGATTGCAAAGAGTCTATACCACTTATAAACTCTAGAATCATGACAAATCACCCGACATCCCTGGGAGAGATGAGTCCTGTGAATATTCGGCTTTTGTCATGTCTGAGCGGACAATTAAATCCAGCCAACTGACGCAGAGTTGTAAAGCAGCCGGTCGCCCAAATAGGATTTAAGAATTTCAAGACCCCTCACATAATCTTAAATAGAACATTACACTGTAACATCTGCTCGCCTCAGCCTTACACGGTGTCTGACAAGCTACTGTAATTCCCCATGAATAATCCCGAAGGCTCAGCAAAAGACATGAAATTTGTTTAGAAAACTCGTGTAGTTCTCTATAAACTTAAAGTATGTGCACAAACTCTTAGAAGTTGCTCATTATTGCTGCTCTACACTTTCATGAGCAATGTTCTGCTGTCACGGCCGTGCGGTTTTCAATTTTCCATGGTGAGACACAGTGTCTGAAGGGAACGTGATAAGAACTAGATGCGAGAGGCAATGGCCTATGTCTGCTTCTGCTTCCTCTACGAACATTCATCAAGTGCTTTTCTGGTCTGTCACAGATTCTCGGGGTGTATAACTTTCAAATCGTCCATCTCTTTCCCCCAAAATCAACCCCCTTGTTGAGGCATTTCCATAGTATTATCTGTCCTTCCCTCCATTTCCCTCCCCAAACAGGGAAAGATCCACCCATTCGAGGGAAGAATCACTCATCTCGAGAGAAAGAGTGCGACAAAGGTGGCGGGAATTCAGGGGGATTTCCCAGTGTGAGGTTGCAAGAGGATACAGGCTTAAGTTCTTTCGTTTTTGTGTCAGAAAAAGAAATGACTGAGAAGATTGATATCAGTGCTTAATATTTTATGTTAAAAAAAGTACATTTCTTCTAGCTTTCCTCTCTTATGCTAATTAAATTAATCAGAGAAACAACTGGACTGCCTTGGGGAATTAAACTGGACATTTAATTACTAGACATGAAACATTTTTGACAGTTCAAATAAGAAGTCCTCAGTATTTTTTTTTTTTTTCATTTAGACCAGCTGGTTGCCTTTTGGTGTCTGATATATTTTGTACAAAACAGGTTTACGTGTGCCTTTGTATAACAAAATCCCACAAAAAAATCCACTTCTTACTTATACAAGAGAGCAACTACTTTTCTCTGCAGGGTGAGGTTTTGGCGAATGACAACCATGTGCGAGAAATGACCGCTTGGCACTTGGGAGGCCTCATATGGGTTTAATATCACCCCACTTCTCTTTTATTCTCTCCTGACAGAATAATGGCTGTCTTTGGAGAGTTTCCTACCCACTACTTTCCCTTTCTCCTCGCCCAAAGTGTCTAAGTTTACGCTGAGCAATACTCTCAGGCCATGTGCAGTGGGACAGGCTAAAATTTCATGTACCCACATTGGGCTGTGGTTGAATCCCACCAGTGCTGCGCCTGTTACATATAATCTGGTGTTTTCCTCTCTCGACCTCCCTGCTTATTATATTATAATGAAAAAGAGGACTGGATAGAAAAGCAGAGATGAAGTATACAAAGTTACACATGCCTTGCTGAGGAAAAATGTGACATTTTCTTTGTCACATTAAAACAAAACATTTCCTGACACCTCCGTGGGTAAAATCCAGAGGCAGTGCAAGCAGCAGAGGGTGGAGAAGTCAGCGGAAAGGGAGAATGATCCGGAAACACGGGACAGTGAGGCCTTAATTAAAAGGGTGACGGGCTCTGCTCTGCATCGGGAGACAACATAATGAGACGTGCAAGCTGTCCCGCGAGGCTCTCACTTTCTCTCCTGCACAGAAACAAGCATGCAAGACAGCACGCCTGTACACACACCTCTACCTTTTCCTTTTTCCTGTATCCAATAAGCCCTGTGAAGGAGCTCATTAGGCGAGCTTTATTTCTTAATTCCTTTCTAACCAGAGCTGTGAGTATGCTCATGATCATCAGAACTGTACGGATGGGGAATTTCTCTTAAGTTGGGCCAACATCTATAGCCCGATTTCCTGAGAAGAGATCATCTGACACGCTAAATTTTCTCCCCAACAGTCAGTCACAAAGCTGTTTCAAGTATATTTCTACATGGCTATGCTCAGCATTAAAAAATTCTCTTAAATGAAAGTAAAAACTGACTCTACAAAGATTATCAATGACAAAAACCAGAGCACTGTCATTTTTTGGATACCAAGTCTTGATCTTCAGCCGGAACAGTTTGTTCTCGTGACAAATACTCTGCAATGCGGAATTTGATGTTTCCTTTGTGTAAGCGACAGGTGTGACAGAATACTGATTTACATTCAGACAGCAGTTAAAATGGGTTTCAACATTTACATGACTGCTGATGCCTGAGGCTATCTCTGTCATGGTATGTGTTTTAAGAGGGTCGGACGGGTTCATGTGCAGGGAAACCAGTTCATCCGCAATGAAACGGGTGGTGGCATTGACGTAAAGTGGCTTACGACTAAGCCAAGACTTCAGCTGCCATTAAAAAACAACATGAGGTGTTCCCTTTGATCCAATCTATTTGAATGTAATAAGGATGAAGAGAGTTTCGCTCTTGCATTTTTTATTAATTGAGCTGTGCGAGATTGTGGTGGTGCAGGGCTGTTCCTGTTTGTGTGACTGTTTGAGATACAGGGCGTTACTGACGAAATGCCTCCATGCCTGGCAAACCTGTCATAGGTAAACAAAGGTGATCAAATAAAAAGAGGAAAATCACCTCCGTCTCTGTCGTGCCAGTTGGCCCGACTGCTGGCCGGTGAGCTTGGTGACGAGTAGAAGTCAGGTCCTGTTGGGCTGGTGTCCATGTTCTCGTCCATGCTGACGGTTTTGGGCCTTTTGCTGTGAGACACGAAGAGGTTTGTGGGTTAGCATCGCCAGTTTTCTTTCAGTATCATGATTTTTATGATTGCAGGATTATGTCCACTTTGATTTAAAGCAGTTGGAAGTACACTTTTTGGGGGAACACTGTTTCTTTCTTTTTTTGCCAAGAGATAATTTAAAAAAATAAAAAACAATCTTAAATCTGTACACTAATTATGAAGCTAATGCTAGGAGATAGTTCAGCCTTGCTTAAAGACACAAAATGATGGAAATGCTGGTTCTGACAGGAGGTAAAAAGAAAATTAAGGTAATTAAGGTGCACAATTTTTAAGTCTGTCAGACAGGCTAGTTTTCCCCATTTCCCTTTTTTATGCTAAGCTAAGCCAGCTATCTAATTGCAGGAGCAACATTTAAATAAAAAGGTACAAAAGTTTTTCTTATATTAGCATTTTACCCAAAATGTCATATAACTCCTATCAATATTCAGGAGGAGAGAATCTCCCAATCTCACATCTGTTCACTAAATATGACGCTAATGCTAGAGGGTAGTTAGCTTAGCTTAGCTTAAAGACAGAAAACAGGAAAAGCTGGTTCTAAATGAAGGTAAAATAAATAATAATAAGGTGCTTAAGGTGCACAATTTTTTTTCCTGTTGGACAGTCAGGATAGCTTCCCACGTTTCCCTTCTTCATGCTAAGCCAAGCTAATTATATCCATGCTGCAGCTACATACTAAGTGACAGACATGAATTTTTTACCACATTAGCTTATAACCAAACATCCATACAGTGGTTTATTTGAGCTCCATATAAACATAAACAGATTCCTTGAAAACATTGCACTGCCTTTGACTGAACCTCACTGCCACATTTCCGTGTCAATAGTATCATAAAAGAATAAAAAGTCACTGCTTCGATGTTATAATAGATGGACTTTGTCCAAAAGACTGTTTTGTTGCTGACCTGCCAGGAGGGGAGGACAGGGAGCGATGCAGCCCCACGCTGGAGTTCAGGTCGTTATAGTAGGGTTGGCTGGGCATGTCGGCCATGGAGAAGTTTACCACTGCACCGTGGGTTATTGGCACTGTGGAGGACACACAGAAAACAAAGACAGACAGTCAGCCACTGCAAGTTCAATGCCTACAGCGAGGTCAGACTAAGGACTGTGTGTATGTCTTTATCTTTGCATGTAGAGATGCACAATTAATTGCACAATAAATTGGCTGAGTATTATTGGAGCTTTCTGTTAAAAGGTCCTGTGCGTCAAATTAAGTGTTCCCTACTCACAGGTTCACTGTCTGGTCATCATAGGTCTTTGCAAGCACACTGATTAACCACCCACTGCTTCCCAAAACAGCTGTGGTTGCAGGTAAGAAGCAGTGAATGGTTGCATTTTCTATATGATTACTATTATTATTAGCAGTTGCAGTAGTAGACTACTGGTATTACAACTAGTAGTCAGGGATGTGCATGATGAAACACTGCTAATCTTAATAGTTGGCACCAGAAACGCCTCTCATTTTACTATATAATTATTTTATTCATGTAATCATTTTAATTACATATATTTGAACTGCAATGTCATGTGTTCCTAATCAAATGTTCCTTTAAAAAACAGCATCTGTTAGTAATGTTAACAATG
>JAQLOL010000016.1:6617897-6632135 GCA_029783665.1 Naso thynnoides | reverse complement strand
GTAATGTTAACAATGATGGTTAACTGTTGATAAGATGTTGTATAGTCATGTTTGCAGGAAATGTACAATGTTCACAATGCACGTGTCGCACACAGTCCCACACATATAAGCAGCATTTGATCATTGGAGAATGCCACTAAATGTTTCTAAAAATAACATTTTGGATCAAATTGTGGTAAAATCGGACAGTTTGACAAGTCAACTCCTGTGAGTTGAAACTACATTAAAACACTCCCAGCAGTAGCACTATTAATAGTAATATTAAGTTCTGTTTTTATTAATGTTACATTAAAAAAACACACTGAATATAAACTAATATATTAATTCACAGCAAGCGTATTTTTACTGCTATCCAGCAGCAAAACAGGCCATTTGTTGCTTATTGGAAAAATGTGTGATGCATTAAAAGTTGGATAAGCTCGACACAAATCTCAGTTAACATGAAACTGAATTCACAATAATCATCATTTTCTCCACTCCTCTGCAATCCAGTGCAACACTCAGCAGTCCCCTCACAAAGTGATTTACAGTGGAAAAGGTGTTGTTTCTCTGGCTGCGGTCAAGGTGAGGGATATTGTTTCAAGGGAGGCTGGGCCGGTGTTTACAGAACAAAAGCAGTTCACCACCCATCCTCACTCTCTCTTCTCTCTCCCGATGTGTCTCTCCCTTCAGTGTGTGGCCCACGAGGAAGCCTGCAGCTCAAGCGGTTGGTTGGTTTGGAGTCGATGAGAGGATGGAGTGTGTGGCGCCGTCTGTTGTGGTCTGAGGTTCACCACTGGCACGATCCCTCCACCAGCCTCCGCCCTGGCAGCCCACTGCAGCTCTGGCAAAGGCCCCTACCCGCTGCTACCCATACCGAGCTGTCTGTGGAGGAATGCATCCGGCCCGCGGACGCTGAATGCAACACCATTGTTTTGGTTTAATTTTTCATTCATGGCTGAGGATACCCCAGCCCCCCCGAAATCATCTCTGTCTCTGCACTGGTTTCTCTGTTTTTGCTCTTTCTCTCCTCTTGGCTCGACACAGTATTTGTGACACCCTGCTAGTCATCTCGTTTATTAATCTGGCTCAAAAAAAGTGTAAATGAAACAACGACGCCACAAGTCATTTGCCACAGTGATTCTTCCTGCAGATTACCTCATCTTCCGAAATTTAGTTGAGAAGTTTCATTCGTCTGAGCATGCCCACATTTTCTGTTGACAAAATACTTTTATGCTCGCAGTCGAGGCTCCTCTTGCATTAATGAGTGTCCTCGTCGAAATGCTGAATTTCAAGTCAGCCTTGAACTCTGCAGCTCCCTTTGATGGACTTCAAAGAATGTCTCAACAGCCCAGAGAGTTGGGAGAGAAGCGCGATGACGGACGAGCGGCTGCTTAGATATCTTCCCGGGGAGTGACCGGCTGAGTGAGTGACAATTCCTGTGTGTCCGTCGACCTTTTTAAAATTCCAGCCTGACTTCAGTGGGCTTTAGTGAAAGCGGGCCCGGTCACATGAGAGCAAACACGCCAACACAGCGGCCATCTGGTCAGGGGGCAAATTAAACACTAAACAAAAACACAGCCGTTCAAAGGATATTCAGTGTCTGAGCATTGACATGAGTAGATTCTGCGTTTCGAAACATGATGTATGAGACAGTAAAGACGACCAAGTTCATGTTCACACATTTGAAATGCTTTTATCAAGCAGAAAAATAACGACCAAGGTCAGCATTGTATATTATGTTGTTCTCAAATAAAAGAAATATTCTGTGCAAAAGAAAGATGCAGATATTTTTCCAATTAAGTGCTGTACAACCAGAGAGCACAGAGAAAAATGGCTGTCGTCCTCCCTTTTATATAAAACATAGAAAACCTACAACAACCAGAATGCACTGCTGTGCACCGGACCAATTAATGCTCCAACTGGTGGGTGGTGCACTAGAGCTTAAAACAGAAAACAATATGGTGGTCAGCTGGTGGCAAACAAGCTCACATTAAGGCTTAACAGCTTACTGAAAAATATTTCTGACAACATTTCTGGTGAGAAATAGGAGATATAGAACATAATCTGTCTTCGCTGCATTATTTTAGGATTTATTCTGAGCTTGGTGAGCTTGCAAAAGTCCACTGAATGAAATAAAACAAGTCAACAAGTTGATGAACGTGGAGCTTTAGGTGCAGGTAACCTTTAGGAATGTTTACCATTGTTCACTGGCAAATACTGTCCACACTGAAATAATGCAAATCTGGTTTAAAGTCTGCCAAAGTTTCCTTTTGTCTCATGTTCATGGTCTAAGCATGAATTTGACAATAAAGTGAGGTTTATTTTGACAATTTTGCGGGAAATCCTTTGTATAACACTTAAAATTCTTTATTTCAGCAGCTGGACGTTGTATATGACAAGAGAGTTCATGGACAGATTTACATTTTTTCATGAAATCATCATTTTGGAACTGAAACTAACCAGTTACTAACTTAAGCAGTCCATTATTTTTTAATGACTAAAGCTGCAGTTGGTAGTTTTGGGGTGAACATCAATCACCTTTTTCTGATCTATTAGGAAAAAATGTCATAATACCCATAGACAGCTGTCAGTAAGTGATGTGGTCTGAGAGTATTGCCTCTGTATTCAGGATTGGTAAAAAACCCTATCGCTACTGTTGTATTCACCCAATTGGTGACGCTCTTTGTCCTAATTGGCTGTTCTACGCTGCGCCTCTAAGCAACAGGTGACATCGGTACGAGCTGATCAACTGTTCGTGCCTAACGGTCTGACTCTCTTCTGCTGACAACAGAGTGTCTGCAAGTGACACCATCAGTCAGCACAAGCTCGAGCTGAGATGGACCGGTTTACTCCGCTTCAACTTTTGCTGCAACCATTTCATCTCAGTTCAAACTGGACTTAAAAAAGAGAGCGACAACAAACGAAATAAAATGAGAGCTGAAGCAAAAACAGGGAGGGAAAGCTGCAGCTGAGTTTTTTTCCCAATGAGTCTCATGCCACAGCTAACGTTAGCTTGATAGCTCGTTAGCAAATAATACCAAATGCAGCTTTAATCATTCAGTGTAGTCTATTTAATACTTGAGATGAGCGTAAAATAATCAGAATTTTTAAATAGCAAAGTTTAAAGGCTTATTTTGTCCGACCAACTGCTAAACTCCAGGGTATATTGAGTTTATTATCACTTATGACAGGAAAAAATCCTTTCTAGTTAGAAAAGGCAGGACTGGCATTTTTTCAACTGAAATGACTGTGTTATCAAAATATCTGCACGTAAATTTTCTACCGATCGACTGCACATTAATATTTAGAAAACTGCTGTGTTTCTTGCTATTTTTTATTTCTTTGATTTATCGGCCTTGACTTGTTTTAAACCCCCTCTGAAACTGGCTCAGACTGACACTGACTTGAACGCCTCCCAACATGAATTACACAACAAACTGAGTCCAACTGACAGCACAGAGCAGCACAGCACAGCTATGTTTCTTTTAAACATAGGTTGTTCGGGGGGACTGGAGTCTTTGTGCACCTCAGGCACGTTCCAAAGCTACGGCCTCAACTCAGAGGCAGAGCAGGTAAACAGCGCCTCGGGGTGCCCTCGGCTATCACAGGCAAGAGACCTCCTTGAAGAACAACCGTCAACGGCTTTTGTAGACGCCAAACATGTCTATACAGATGCGCACAGGCTCGTAGAGACAGCTGCACCGTCAAATGTAGTATTATTGCCAGGCAGACTTGTCAAACTGGATTCTCCACACTACAGTTGCATGAAGGATTTCAGTAAATACAAAAGTGTCTGGATTTGTAGAAAAGCTGTGAGATTACAAGAACACATATTCTTACAAATTATAATCAGTTGTTTGGGTTTACGTGAAAACACGTAAATACGTCAGTCAAAGCAAAATAAGGCCATGTGGGCGTGCAAAGACGTGTTTGATTGACACCTCTGACTCTCACAGAACTTGGTTGCACCTGTCAGGGCAGGGAAGCTTGAAACTTCAACAAGCTTGTATGTGCGGGGACTTTGGTGTCCTCATGTGATTCCCAGCTTGGCTCCACCCAGCTTCAAGCTGAGCAGAGGTCTGATCGGTGATAAGTGAAAGAGTAACCGAAAACAGGGTGTGCAGGGTGTTGAAAAGTACACAAAGAACTGACGGCTGTGTGCTTACTTCTGGACACCCGCACCAGCTCTGCAACACTGAAGACTCCTGATTTGATGAAACTGTCTTCCAAGTAAACTGTGGACACAGAGGCAGAAAATCATTCAGTCATCACCAGGCTTATGATTTATTTAATACTGTCATGCCAATTATAATGTAAAAACAGAATTACAGTCGATGTGATATCAGCATTGGGTTTAATATTCTAAACCATTTTCATCTTATCAGTTTGTATTTACTGTTTTCTGTCTATTATCAAATGTAGTTTCATGTGCTAAGAACAAAGCATATCAGGCCTTATCATCTTTAGTGAAAACAGAAATGGACAATACTTATTTTAGTCTGTAACCAGTAAAAAATTTACAATGTTTTGCTTTCCGGTGCTCTGTCAGATTGTCGAGCCCGACTGATATATCAGCTGGCCAATAAACTTCAGACAATTTTAGTCTATTGTAGATAAATCTGCATCTGTCTATATATGCGAGGATATGAAATCTTTCTATTTCTTTCTCTTTTCCTCACTCTTTCTCTTTACATACATACTGCATATATATATATATATAACATATAGTATTGGCATGGGCCCCACAAAGTCAATCATCCCTCGGGCTCAACAAATTTCTTAAACATTTTTTTTTAATGACAAAAGATATATAAAAAAATTAAAGAACTAAAATGGGGTTATTAATCATTCACTAACAAATTTACGGGTGCAAATCATTACACTAAGATTTATGCACTATTACCCTAAAATATTTTCTAAAAAATAAAAAGAATTAATTACTGCCCGTTTCCTTTTTCACCCAGGATCTTAAACACTTGTCTTTCCGTCATCTTAAGACCAGATCAGATTCTAGCTTTGGTTTGTTGACCTGACACTGAGTGCCTGATTAAAATGTAATTCAGTTTAAGTGTTTAAACTAACAGCTCTAAGTCATTTTGTGCGGTACAGCAAAGAGTGACAGGACAGGTGTGTGAGGAGAGGGGAGCGACATGCAGCCTCCTGCTGCTGTGAGAACAGCGAATGAGCCCGCGGTGAAATGCAGGTGAAACCCGTTGGATCAAATACATGAGTAAAACTAAACAGCTGTCAATATTGACACTGTTAAGCTGAGATACTTTATCGCGGTGTAACCATCCACCTTTAAGAATCACTTTTCTGCAGTACTGATATTAAAGATCATTTTGAAATGTGAGTGCTTCTCTGTTTCCAACATAAATAAACTGTTTTATGTTTGAAATAATGAAACTGGTTTTTTAAACCCAGCCAATTTTTTTTCTCCCGCTTTCAGAAAACCATTTTTAGACATGAAAAAATATTCATTGTTTTTTTTTTTTCTTTTTATTCTGTATGGCCTGCCCAGGATTCAACAACACCAATCAGACACTGTCAGTCAAATAAAACAGCCAGACAAGTTATTGACACCCAAATGACTCCAGCTCTCCTTTGATGCAATGCCAAGGGCACTGACGCCGTGCCAGACAGATAGGCGGGCGGCTCGACTGGCACCTACAAAGCAGAATGTCTCCAGTGAGCCAACGGCTTTTGCAGGAGAACTGTGCCACTGCGGAGGGCCTCCGAGGCCTGAGTCACTGGCTCACTGGCATGTTTTCCTTGGCACCTGTATCGACAGGACCTGCTCTTGAGCTAGAAAACTAATTATACTCCTCAAACTATTTTCATTCCAACATTGTGACGACGCAGCGCGGGTCAGTCTGGGGGAAATAACAGCACCGGTTCACCTTGACACACTCAGCTGCCAGCCAAAGGTGCAATCTGCCGTAACATTTCCACTCCAGATCATTAATGCATCTGTCTCTCTCTTTTTTTTCTTTCTTTTTTTTTTTTTAACACTGTTGACGTTGCTACTGGAATGATGATGATTCATATTTTATGATCCAATCAAATTTTATTTCTTACCTAGTCCATGCAAAGTTCAAAACTATGTAAAAAAAAAAATTAAAATTAAAAATTATTATTTACAGCAAGTGTGACAATTTGGTCCCTTTTTCTGCAGCTCAGTTCATATCAAAAAAGTCACACTTAGCTGGAAATGTCATGCTTTTGTTGCTTTTCATACCAACATACGATCACACGGGTCATCACAGTGGGACGGTATGCACCAAAGGCTGTGACGGTACAGTTTGTTTGTGCAGTGCTACAGTGAAGGCTTTGCTATTTCGACTGCGAGTCATTGAGTTCACCACAGATCAACAGTATTTAAACTAGGTAAGTTTTGGTGTACATAGGCTGCTGTGTTGTGGGCGAGCTGCCGAGGAACAATAGAGTGATGACAGGAGGGAGGAGGGAGGACGACTGTTACTGTACATACCTGGAAGAGGGTTCTTGCCTGGCTCATTGTTACTGGGACTTCCTGACTGCTGCGAGTCTGCAAACACACAGAGAGATAGGAGGGGGGCTTAGAACAGCAGGAGCACAACAACATAACCACCTTATTAAAACACTGTTGATCACTCCCAGCAAAGATAACCATGTGGCCAGGAGAAAACAACGCATCCTGCAACTTGTAAAATAAAATACACAAATCAGAACTTTGTTTTATCTGTTAGGGCTCTTATTTATTCTTTGTCTCACATCTTTGGCCAACTACAAACTCAGTGAGGTCAAACGTAAAATGAAGAGGAAACTTATGTCAAGACCCTTGACAAGACAGAGTGCATTTCATGACTTCCTGGATACCTAAATGTTTTCCCTTATCTACCAGTCAAGGAGAACATACCCACTGTACATTAAACAAGACAGTTTTGTTTGAACAGCATTATCAGTAATGGGAGGGCAAACTGAAGAAAAAAAGCTCTGTGTCTGACACAGGATAGCCTGAAAGTTTGTACCGGCAGACCTCTGGGTAATTTTTCAAAGGGGCTGGGGGAGTGTTACGGGAGGGGGGGGGGTGTTGCAGAATGTGTTCGGTCCTGCTGTGCGAGGTACGAGCACAGAACAAATGTGGAGAGAAGACAGGAGGGGCTGGGGAAATACAAGGAAACATGTGTGGAATTCTTTCCACCGGCTACGGTACGCAGGCTTTGGTATGAGATGTCCCCGACTGACGTTTTTTTACCTCAAAGCCTCGCTGGGAGGGGGGACAGCATACCTGAGTGGACCCTGACCACAGACTGGCACAGGTGCCCGTGCAACAGCAAAAACTGTAAACGTTTGTTTGCTGCATGCCAGAAAGGAAAACAACGGGCTGAACAGTGTAAGGCTACGCAATCACACATAAGTTGCACCGAACTGCTGCCATGCCAAACAGTGAACAGCAGTGTCTGAGTGGACCCCCATAATGATCCAAAGTGGCCCAAGCCCACACATGCCCCCAGCCAGAGAGGGCCCAATGAGAACCAGCAGGCAAGATTATCATCTACACTTTTAACACAAGAGAGCCGAGACGAGAAGCTAAAGACAGTGAACTCAGATACCCTCGCCTTGCAGCAACACCCCTTTTCCTGCCGCAGCTCTCTGTGCTACAGAGGCAACGCAGAGTGAAGGAAAGAGAGGAGGGGGAGGAAGAGAGGGAAGAAAAAAAGTTGAAAGATTTATCCCTTTCTTTTTCTCTCTCTGTGTCTCTCGCGCCCTCTCTCTCTTGTTCCCCCTTTCCTAAATTTGACTATTAAACAGCACTGCAAAAACAGAATGTTCTTGGCTGAAGCTCAACAATGACAAAGTAGGGAGGGAACAGGACCATACGTTAAGAAGAAAAAAACTCTCTTTCCAGTAGTCTTAGACCTAAAAATGTGCAAGTAAATGGTCTTAAAGAGTACCTGTGTTCTGCTTCAAGAGAGCTGAAAGCTGAACTTGTGTTTTCTCATCACGTGGATCCAAAGATTCTCTATTAAATGAAGTTCACAAGCAGAAGATCTCAATCTTTTTTCTACAGCTGATGATTACTTTGTTTTCTGATTGTTTCTGTCTCTCTAAAACTTGAAGAAATAAATGAAGCATGTCCAACACAATTTCCCAAAGCTCAAAGTGACGTCTCCGAGTTGCTTTTTTTGTCTAATCAAGAATCCAAAACCCAAAATATATTGAAATCACAATAACACAAAGCAGAAAACATCTGCAAAAATTTAAACTTTAAGAAGCTGGAAAAACCACATGATTCTCATTTGCCTTTGATGAATTACTTAAACGACAAAACCAATTATCAGAATTGTTGTAGCTTAAGTTTCCCTTAATCTTGTTATTGCTATTAATTATCCGTATTACATTGCAAGTATGACACTGCAAGTTGTTCACAAGTCGTCGGCCTCAGCAAATTGTAAGTTTCCTTTGCTTCACTCCAATGAGCAGCAAGTCCCTGCAGTTGCCCCCAACACACACACATACACACACACACACACACACACATTCACAAATACACAGTGTGTGCTGCAGCTTTTTTGTGGTTTGTGTGGATTTGGCACAGCACATGTCCATAAAGAGATTGCAGGGAGCTCAGTGGCCTTGTCTCCCTGTCTTCTCCCCACCACCACCAACCCCCCCCCGTGCCACTTTCAGAGTCATCCATCAGTCTAGTTACGACTGCCAACTCTACGCTCGCGCCCTGAGAACTGCTGAGAGGGAAAGAAACGGGCAAAGGGGGGAGAAAAGAGAGAGAAAGAAAGAGCGAAGAGAGGAAGTAAGTGCTGAAAAAGGCAATGGAGGTGGAGGTGGGAAAGGTGCGTCGGTCCATTTGGATCGGATCAGAGCTTTCCGTTTTTGTTTTTTCTTTCCCTTCTTCGAGGGCTGAACAGGCAGCCATGACAAAAAGAGCAGATGGCGGTGGCAATTAGAGATCCCAGGCAGCGTCTTCCAGCATGAGGCCCCACTGTAGCACCAGGAGAGACCACCTGGATGACTCAAGGTGGGATGCAAGCATATGGCGCATCTGCCGGGCCTGCACCGGAGCTGGAAACACCTCCCCTGTTGCATTACATTTTACCTTTGACCCAAGAAGGGCAGGTTCTCGCGCCTTCAACTGGGGTGATTATAATGTTTAGCACAGTGCTTACACATTTGTGTGCTTGTGCAGTATCTATTAAACACTTTATTTGAAATCTAATTGCTTTTGTAACTCCACAGGTATTTAAATAAAGCCACAACTTTGAGTCATAATGGGATTAAAAAAAAAAAAAATCAACTGCAGATAAGGTGTGTGAATTTTTAAAAAGGAAATCAAGAAAGAAGCCTAAATAAAATTAAAGAGGAGGGATATTAGAAGCCTGAAGTGTGCTATCTGTATGTAAAAGGTGTCCTGTGTAGAGGCTGAGCCAACGCGATAGTCTTCAAATAAACAGTAGTGTAACCTGTAAATAAACAGTTGCGGTCGAGGAGGCTGAGCTCTGCCCTGGGAGCTTGGCAGGGCTCGATCATAGGGCCAGACACCACACACACACACACACACACACACACACACACACAAACATGCACGTACACACACGGCCCTTTTCCAAAAACAACATTTCTTGGCACCCTCTGTCCCGGCCACTTGTTTAAATAAACAAACCGGTTCATGAAGGAAGTGAAGAAAAAAAAAAAGTACCACGTATGAATCAGATTATCTGCTGTTACTCAGCAAAAAAAAAAAAAGGAGCAGAGGGGGCTTGTGGGTATTTTGGATGTGTCCACGAGTTCTTACACCTTCTTGTCCGGTGGGATACTTATCATACCACTGTAACGATTAGGGCAATTACGGGTAATGGCAACAGAAATCTGGCTCGGCAAGAAAGTTTCTCAGTGCTTGTGAGGTTTCTCCACGCCCAAGTGTGTCGCTCGCCTGGATTTTATAATCACTAAAACACTCACACACACTCTCACTAACCCACCCTCTCAGTTTTTGGCATGATACCCACTCTGTTCCCACTAAATCGTGGAACACATATGCACACACACACAGTGTGGATTAAATTAGCCACATAGTTTGGGAAACTTTCTCTCTTTTTTTTTTGGACAGTGGCGGCGGTGCACGTTCCTAGCCCGCAAACACTTGCAGACACGTACAGATATCCTCCACAAAAACACTGTGCGCACGCGCAACACGCACACCCTGCAGATGCATACCGCTGTCGACATTTCAGGAGGAGAAGCCTGTCTGGCAGCCATTTTATGCCGAGCAGGGTTCTGTGCACATGTATAGCACTCTGGCTGCCAGAGGCATGGGTCCTGAGCCAAGACGCATTTCAGCAGCCTGGGGAGGTGAGGGGAGGGGAGTGTGGAGGAGAGGTGGAGAGGGGTGGACTCCGAGAGAAGTAGGGAAACAGAGAGAGGGAGAGGGGCAGAAAATATCGACCTAATTACTGAGCAGCTCCGATGCGTAATGTTTCGACAATACAGCTGCTCCTGAGTAAATATTTGATGTGGCCGCGCAGACTTTCTGCTCAGTGTCCTCCTGCTTTTCTTTCCTGTTCCGCTGCAGGAGACTCCAGTTTGTCCTTGCTTGGAAATGCACAGCCAGGACGTGTGTGTGTGCATTTCTGCGTGTAGCACAGGCTTGACAGTATGCGTAGATGATGGTACATGTGTCGGCATGGAGAGCGTGTGTGTTGACGTGTGTTGATGTGTGTGTGTGCTTTGTCCCGTGTCCTCCTGTGCTCCTGGTTTCTATCATTCACAGCTTCGCCGATGACCTCACACTACTCGGGCTGGCTTCCAGCAGCCGGCAGAACCTGCTCTCTTCTCCAAATCTCTTTCTTTCTTCTCTTCACTATCTGTCTATCGCTGTCCCTGCGCCTGCAACACTATCCTTCCTCTATTGTATCTTTTCATACCCGTCTCTGTATACATCTACCATTCAGTGTGTATCTGTGATGATATCATCTTAGCCGATAAGTGCGTGATATATCTTTTTTTTCCTTGATTTTGTTCTCACATCTCCTTTTTTAACACTTCTCTCTTTCTTTTAATGTCTCCATCTGTGTTGGCGCTCTCCACCCTTTGCCGCCTTTTTTTTTAATGCCCTCTCTCTCTCTCTCTGTCTCTATCTCTTTGTCTCTCTATCTCTCTCTTCTCTCCCTCCCTCGCGCTTTGTTGTCTAAACAAAGTGGCCTTTATCAGGATGAGCTGCAACCCAAACAAGCCAAACAAAAGATATGGGCGAGGAAATCTGCCTGCAGAAGAGGGAGGATCTTATCGTGCCAGCCATTGTGTGCCAGCCTGCCAACTGGCGATGCCCCCCACTGACAACCCCTCCCATTCCCCCTGCACACACACACACACACACACACACAAATGCACGGACCCCTGCATGGCCTTTTGCAAAGGGCTGGCACCTGACCTGGCCAAAAGGAAAGTGATATTGATGCCGAGGGTGAAGCGAAGGCTTCAGCCAAATGGGATGCCATCTTGGGGTCTCATAAGGAGGCACAAGGAGGATGAGCTTCCTGATTTAGCTACTTTATCTGTGTTTCATAGGGCTGGGTGTTGAACTTAAACAATTTTTGGGTACAAAGTATTGAAAACTGTCTCTGTTACGACCTCTTCCATACATTATTGTTGGATTTACTATCAGTGGTACCTCAACATAGAGAGAAACAATATAGTGCTCCTTTTGACAAACCATAACTACGGTCCCCCAAAGGTGGCTACACACTGCGTGACACTGTAATGATTATCTCATAATTGGAACAAGGAAAGTATTTCTTATTGGCTTGGAGGAGCACTTGGTAATCCGGATAGCTACCCTATCAAATGACTGCCACTGACGGGGAATGCAGGTACAGTAGGATGAGTTACAGACACACACACATACACACACACACACACACACACACACACAGAGGAGAAAAGAGAGAGAAAGGCAGGATTAAATGAGAGGGGCAAAGTTGAAACGTCTGTGAGAACAATGATATTTTGCCTTCTTTTCTCCGAGCCAGACACCACAGACTTGTTCAATAGACCAGGAGGGGACGCATAAACACACACACGGACACACACACTCACACTCACACAGTGGGACTGTCAGGGTTTTCAGACTTATGGAATCAAGTGGGATCCCAGCCCAGATAAGAACAATGAGAAGCCATACAGTGTGTCTGTGTGTTGACTGTGTGTGACCCGGCTCACTTGTATGTCTCTGTGCGTGAGTGCATCTCTCGACGCGAACACGCACATGACCGCCGCCGCCTCGGTGTGTATGCGTGTGAGTGCGTGGATCGTCAGTGTGTTTGTTTCTAATCGGTGCATACTAATGCTGATGGAGAGCGGGCCCTCTTTCTGTCCGCAGAGTTCTCTGTGCCTTTTCCTCAGTAAACTCTCACGGCAATGAAAAGAGGAGAGCATTTTAACCGAGCCGGGAGGACAACAGGCTCCTCATTGAGGTCACCAAACAGCGTGGATGGGGAGGGAGCGCATTCAGTGGCGAGTGGGCCTTGAACAAGGAACTGAATGGCCTGACGGATCATTAGCCACACCGGCTCGGGAGAGGAGAAGGAAGAACCTGGCAAGCACAAAAGGATACACAGGCACAAACCCAAGGATGCAGATGAGGGTTAACTCATCTAAATTCAACTTCCCCACCTTTTAATTTGCGAGATAAAGTTTATGCACCTCTATGCAGATGAATATACACAAACACAACAGCCAAAACACTTTAAATCAGCTCCAAATTCCTTCCTCTATGTTGTGCATACACATCTCAAACATTTGTTGACATACATGCATGCACACCCCCAGCATCCCGCGGTGAGTGGAGCTGTGCTGTACATGTGCGATGCAGTCAGCAGCCGAGGTGCAGACAAACTACACAACACAACACGACACAGAGGCTCATCTGTCCCATGAAAAATGAGCAGGCTGGTCTCCAGTCAGCACTCTGCGCCCCACTTAATGTTTGCACCTCCTCCCACTCTCTCTCCGTTTGTTCTTTTCTCATAATGTGGCCTTCCCTTTCGCTTTTTCTATTCTACTTCTTGTTTTCCCTTTTTTCTCGTTCTACATCCCTTTTTACGCTTTCTATTCTGTCACTTTTCTCTCAGCTCAGCCCAAACTTTTCATCTCCATCGCCACACCTGGCACCATCCATTGCATTTAGTGCTCCAGATTTATGCATCTATGATTAGCAAAATTATTTGTGCTGAAACAATTAGAGGATTAATCAATTAGTGTCTCCCAAGAAAATCAATCCTTCGCAATTTGGATCATCTTAATAATCACGCAAGTCATTTAAATTCCAAACGATTTACAACTTTTCTCAGATTTTATCTTGGAAATATAAAAATTTAGCATTTTGAAGGCTTCCCTTTGCGCTCTGGGAAATTGTGATTATTTTTTGACATTTTAAGACTAATCAACATAGATTCATTAAAAAAATTTGAAACAGATTCACTGATAATGAAAACTGTTCTTTGATAAAGCCCTAAAATACTTCACACTTACAGCAACTGCAAGGCTTAACTGATTTTCTGAAAGTGTGCACTCATCATTCACAAGTTTAATCAGCGTCAAGTCTAGTCTGTGAGAAAAAAGCACTTTGCATCTGCGCTGAAACAATGGGCCTATCAATGGCCAACCTCGGCATCTTTTTGGTATGCACCAAACAAACAATTAGCTTTGTTGCGGCGTAATTGACTGGCAGGACCGGGTGGCATTTACATTCGCCCGCTGTTGCCACCCTGCCATTCGACGGGCTGGGGGTGAAAGAGAAAGGGTCCATATGAGGGTGGAAGGTTGGCCACATCTCTCTGGTTCGAAGACACCGCTTCTTTTTTTTTTATTTCCACGGTGGCAAACTTCCAAGCAGGAGCATTTTTTTATATGCACTGCTGTGGAGGAAGGAGGGAAGGGAGGGTGGAGTGAGGACGAGACTATAGATTTAATTATGCATGCGTGTTTTCTCATTCATTGTAGTGGTGGGAAGGGGAGAGGGAGAGGGTAGTGGTTGTGTGGTGGGAGACAGACCAATGACATTCCGCCGTTGTAGTCCTCCTCCTACACATACACACACATAAAAACACACACAAGGAGCAGTCTGGGAGCGAGCCGCTATAGGCTAATGAGGTGACACTCACCGTCTGGAGACTAGCCAAAACAGTCCATTAACTCCTAGCCAGTAGTTAAGAGAAGAAGGAGAAAGGTGGTGGGGAGGGTGGAGAGGACAAGGAGGAG
>JAQLOL010000016.1:6589850-6606267 GCA_029783665.1 Naso thynnoides | reverse complement strand
ATGTAACACTGGCTGATGTATCAGGTATTGGAATTTTCTTGCTCCCTAATATCAGTATCTGCATCGGCCCCAAAAATCCCATATTTGTCTTGCCCTAGTTTTACAAACACGCATTAACGCGACTTCCAAATACATGTACTTGCAGTTCAGTGTCTTTCACTTGAGAAAGAATTACTTGAAGACAGCAAACGTGGTGGAAAAAATTTCCCACAAATCACTGTGTCTCACACATAAATTACCAACAATCACAATGCATGATGTATGCCGCATGTAACACAATACCCTGAACTAATGCATTAGATGCATGTGATTCCTTCAAGACATACAGCAGCATGAAGACTGAAGGAGGGGCGGACACTCGGGCAGCTAGCTAACACCGAGAGGATACTGTTCTTACTGTGGCTTTTAAAAATGCCAGCAGCGAGAGTAGTGTTGCAGCTTACAATGACACGGTGGTTGAGCAAATGTTTCATCATTAATATAATATGAACATGAGACAGTGCTGCCTAAATACATGTTTTCAGCACATGTAATGCAATCTTACACCTGGTGAGCTTCAATTCATAGTTGAACCGAGTGGGGGAAAATATTGGTGGGGCGGTCAAGTAAATGTTGCTTCCAAATGATCCAAAAAGTACAGCATTCAAAATGCGGCATTAGCAGGGATCTCTTAACCCATAAGGGGGATTTAATGACCACATACACATTTAGACACATTTGCAAACTTGAAGCAGAAAGAAGCAGACAAACATCAACACTGGGAGGTCATGAGAGGGAGGAGCTGGCGGTATGACAACAAGACGTCAGCTGCCTGCAGCCCGCAGCCGTCAACAAGTCAGCGTGAGCACTACCATCTGACTGAGCTTTCCTAACACTGCCCCACACACACACTCAGCCAAAACTAGCTATTGCTGCTGCTGTTACCAGCTCCTGTTTTCAATTTCACAAGAGCGGGCCAAGTAACGGCTCCGGCAGTTTGTAGTCTGCCGACACATATGGTCCGTGTAGCGATTTGGTCCCGTCCCTCCCATCCATCGTTGGGTACATGCGGGGAGATACAAGCAGAGGCAGACAGACACAGCTCCGGGGGCCGGCCACAGTTAGTGGGAAGCATGTATGAGTCTTGTTATGACTGCCATGAGAATTGGGCTCCGTCAGGCTACCGCTGCAATCAGAGTGTTGCCACAGAGCGTGGAATCAACCAAATAGTACTTGTTCAGTCGTACCAGAAATGTTCAGGCCTTTTTTGCAATGAAATGCGTGGGAGGGGGCGTTCTGAAACTGCTGTTATCTTCAAAAATACCCCCAGTTACACAAGTCTGGCTCTTAAATTTGATCTGATATCTATTAAAATAGACTTTGTTCCAACTGCTTTTTCCATCCACTTGTTGGGTGCAGGGTGAGAAGCCATAGGCATCGTACCCAAGAAGTACTTTAGCTGGTTTGACCGTAGGAGGAACCACACTCAGACCTTACACAAAATGTAAAGAAGCTATCTAATGTTTAGACTTGTATTTAAAGGAGAATTTCAGTCTATTTTTGACTTCTCACCATTAGCGGAGATTTCCCCATCTTCTGCAAATGTTTTTAAAATTAGACCGTGGGTATACTTCAAAAGATCTCAGGCTGCATTTTCAAACCCCATTCACTGCCATTCATGTTAAATTAATTAAAGTTGCTAAGAATGGATAATTATGGATAATTCACCCTTCTAAAGAGAATGTCTGTGTTTAATTGATCAAAAATTGCACAGTGAGAGAGAACAAGTTGGGAGCCTTTGAGACGAAAAGTTATTACGCCTGGAAAAATAGTTCCTTACAAGTGTTGCGTTCCTAGCTTAAATATTAGCGTGATTTTGGATTTTGACACAAATGTCCTTTTAAACTAAAGTTGTCACACATTTTCAGGTACTTCCTGTAACTTTTATTGTATAAGGACAAAATGTGAACAAACACAATATCTTACAGATAAATCCATTTTGGGAAAAATGGGTGGGGTTTATGTAACCTTTGTGGCCAATGTTGACAAAGGACGATGACATAGTAACACTGGTTCTTTAAAGCAAGAACAAAACTTTTACAACTAGTCATTAGAATGACCAGATTAACCTTCTTTTTATCAGCTACATTCTCACTTTTGCCATTTTTGGTAGTTAGGCTACTGCCGCTGCTGCCCCTATCTGGCTGCATGACCTAGATGAAAGGTTATTTGCTCAAGTCACAGAGGCAGCTCCTTCGGCTCGCCCTTGTTGGGTTTCCTTATCTGGGATTGTCTGGACAAATCTTGGACACAAAGCGCCCATTTTGTGCTCCTCTCTGGAGATCCTGTTACACTGTTCCAGACACGACGCGCTACACCAGCAGCGCCTCTGGGAGCATTGCGTTCAGCGGGACCGGCACGATTAGGTGCTTCCTCAACTTCAAGCATATGATACATGTGCACTCCTCTTACGTCTCTGAACGCACTTTTGTGCCGGGATGGTGTAAAATGATCAGCAAAGAGGTCAAATGATGTCATGCTGCCAGAATTCGGATGAAGCCACCCCCCCATCCCCATTACCAACAAAAAATATATACAAGTGGATCAAGCGGTGCTTCAGGATTCCCAAAGTATGTGGACTGATTGCTTTAATAACTGCATTATTGTTTAAGCACCTTCTGCCTGTTGCTGCTTGAGATACAGCAGGTAATTTTTTTGGATTCGTCATGATAGGATTTAAAATACAAAATAATCCTACATCAAATACAAAATGAATTATTTATAAACTTAACAGTAAAATAATCACCTTTTGGAATCTAGGAAAAATGTTTTCAAGTGTCTTGTCAATGGAAAAATTTGCGCCTTTCCACCCAACAACACACATGCACAGGAAGTGTGTGGATACAGCAGCCTTGTGGTTGATCTAGTGGCCTTATTTCTCCTATGCTCTACAAGGACAAAGTACAACTTAGAGCAAAAGGGAGAGAGGAGGAGGGAAAAAGAGAGAGAAAAGAGTAGTGTTCGCTGACCTCATTCTGACAACAAGCCCGGGAAGAGCCTTTCCCTGGAATCGTTTCGCAATAGCACTGTTGTTTATACAGGTGGCGGCTGAGTCGAGCAAGATATGCATGGAGCATGCATTTTGCAACACCTCATTATGAATACTAAACATATGCAGCATGTCAAATCACACAGACACACACACACACAAGCACTTTATCCCTTGTCCGAAGTGTGGCTTGACTTTCGTTTCAGTTGTGACATTTGCAGGGAATGCGTCATTTTGTCGGCTGCGGCCAATTTATCCCTCTGTTTGAATTTCAAAGTCAAGTTCCTCGACGCGATCCAAGAGCTGTCAAACACTACTATCCCCGGGTACCGTCCAGTGAGTGCTCGCCTCCTGGAACGGAGGCCTCTGGTTGGCTCGCGTGTTTGGCTGCGGGGCCGGCTCCTGCAACAACATCCACTTGGCCAGAGTTCAACCCACGTGGAAGGCTACAATAGCCCAAAGGTGGCTGGCCAGACCATTGTTTATGCAACAGCACACTACTGCCAGGTTAAAGGGAAAAGAGCAAGACAGTGGATAAATATGAAGGGCTCCTGTCTGCAGCTGATTGACGCTTTCTGTTGATCCTCCTTGCGCAAATACAGCTTAATAGGGCTTTTTACTATTAAACTGTCAATTTCTATATTTTTGCACGAGAGATATTTGTTAAGATTGCTCTTAAAAGTGCAAGGAATTAACTTATTCTCTTTGTTTTTGGAATATTTAAAGTACTATTTAGTGAAATTTGCAGTTTTGTTAAACATGTTGCTTTGTAAGAACAATGTTACTAATAAATATTTTAGCGGAGGCAATGATCTCTTCTTTTAGATTGTTTGTTTAATGAAACAAAATGGAAATTTGGCACCTTCTGGCAATTAAAACTGAATAAATTCTTATCCAAACTAATAGATTTTTAAACTATTATTTCCGCAACAGTTGAAGCCTGAATACAAACCCATGCATAAGTTAATGTAGCGCCTATCTCGTCTCCCACGGACCAGCAAGGTGAGCCAAATCCATTACATCTTAGAGAGATGTGGAAAAAAAGATCCACACAACAGCTGTTTGGTAAACATACCAAAGTAATTGTTCCAAATGCCGTACTTTAATACAGATTAAATGCAATTAGAGGCTGTTTATCTAACCACAACATGTCTCTCTGCCAAAAGGAAAAACCTCTGTCATTGTTTCTAGCAGCTACGCTCCAAGGCATTACAGCTGGGAATACGCTGACATTTTTTTAAAAAAGCTTCCTTATGTACAGGAAGGAAGTTTAATACACAAACAAAGTGTATGCTCATTGCATAGGAAGACTATAGGGATGGAAAAAAACAGTTGGTTGGCTAAGGCAAGGGTCTTCTGAGGTGAATATGAAGAATTTAGGTCAGTGCAGCCGAGACATTTAACTAGCCGCTGCAGCCTGGGTGGAAATAGCACGGGAGGCCAGAGAGAGGGAAACCAGTGCGTCACAGCTCCCGGCCCGATTCCAGGCTCCCCCCGACGCAAACAAGAGCCATAACTTCCCTAATGATCCCAGATCATGTACGCCTCGGACATGTTGCACCAATGGGAAGCGCTTCCTCTTCACCTTTGATCCCAGAGGTGGGGTCTCTGCCTTTGACTCTGCATGAAGTTCAGATCATATAAGCTTGTCTTGTGGGATGAAAAGTTGGCAAAAAATACATCATGAGGTTTGAATATCCCATTGTGATCCATCTTTAATCTAAGTATGTACAAAATCTTACCGCAACTCTCCTAAAATCTGGAAAAATCCCACTTTAAGACCGGACAAATCTCTTAATATCTTAAATATTTGCCAAATCTTGATAATCTGACACTCACTTGCTTTCATTTCCAGTCTCCCTGTCACACACAATTGCGCCGTGATTCAAAAGTGCGACACCACACACACTCACACACACACACACACACACATTGTAAACAGTCTTTATTGAGACGTGAGTGCTTGTATAAACATGGCCAAGCCCTATTGAGGGTCCAGGGCCGGGTCGAACAAAAAGAGGGGGAAAGTTGCTGGACGTTCCTCACAGACGGTGTGTACAAAATCCAATTATCAGAGCCACGGCATTAACATTCCAGCAGTCTGGCAGGTGACGGTTCCGTCTTTTCAGGCAACCCCCCTCTCCTTCTACACCACCAGCATGGGATAGAGTCGCACGGCAGCACCTCGACAATACACACACACACACACACACACACACACACACATGCAGCACTCTTTAGCTCCCCTCTTCTAAGATCCCCCAAGTATTGAGACATATATAGAGGGAAGAAGGCAAAGAGTGGGGAGGCAGTTGGGGGGGAGCGGGGGGTCCACAAGCGACACTGGTCTTTTCTTCAGGAGATCAGCGCGACCGGCCTGGCAGGCAGTATCAGTCAATGGGGCATTCTTCTCCTCTCTGTCTCTGGGTGAGAATATGTTGATCGCTGATAACATTGCTTTGATTGCCATAATGGGGAAACCACTTTTTGTTTGGAGCGTTTGCCTCCAAACAGTGTGTGCTTTGTCAGCCCTGGGTGATGTTCGTGCCATACAAGATGTCGATTAAAAAAAGGTTTAACGGTGTAACAAAAACAATGTTGTTGTTCTTGGCTACAGGGAGAGTAGATAATGGATTATAAATAAAGTCTGCACCGGGCCTCTCAGTGACAAAAAGCAATACAACTAACCAGAGACCAACAGAACCTGCATGTTTAACCAGGCATTTACTTAAAAACTTATGCTCTTATTTTATTATATTCTCTCACTCCTTGGATTCGCCTCTGATCTCCTTTTAGCTTTAAACCCTCTGGTCTCCATGCCATCGTTAGCAGTTGTTCTTTTCATTCCCTTACATACAGTACATATAGTCCTTATCACTATGGGTTGTGGTGTACGTGATAGGGTGCAAGTGATATGCAACGCCTCTGCCTGGTGTCCTGCCCTGTACCCTTGTCAGGTCCTATATATAAACGTACATCTGGCCCCCATTCTGCTCTTTCCATCATGTCATCTCACAGAGAAGGCTGTAAGGGATACATACAGAGCAGCACATTACGGTGCAGTGAGGCTGGAACAAATTATTATTTTCATTGTGGATTCATTACTCTTGACAGATCATTTTCTTTTGAATTTTGAAAAATGCCCATCATAGTTTCCCTGAGCCTTAGGAGACGACTCTAAATTGCTTGCTTTGTCCCACCAACAGGCTAAAATTCAAACACATTCAATTCATAAATATATATAAAAAAGACCGAAAAAAAAGTCCTCACCAGAGGTCAACTGATTAAACAGTTTGGCTAATTCTTAGCACTGATAAGATATTTTACAAATAATCCATTTCAAGGGGACTTGGTTCTGATAATGTGGTATGAAGTCAAGGTATTTGAGAATTTATTATGTTCAGTGATCCGCATTTTTAAAATTTATTTATTTAGGTATTCATTAGTTGACTTAAATGTCAGCTCAACAGTTATCCCTTATCCAAAAAGGCCAAGTGATGTTAATTTCCGACGCTTCAAATTCTTCACTATAATCGTTTTTTCTTGCTCCACATTTTTTACTATATTGGCTAAAAAAAAAAAAATCAGTCCAATCAGTCAAGTTTGAAAAGCCTGTAAAAGCAAATGTTTGATATTTTTCCTTGATCGATTATCCAAAATAAACTTAATTAACGTGCTGTCGATCAAATCGCAGCACAGTAAAGTGCAGTGCATGATCCCTGCAGATTCCTTAAGCGCCAACAGCAAACACCCATAGCAGGGATTAAGTTGAGAGTTGAAAGAATGTTCGAGTGTTGGTGCAACGTGGGTGGATGTGTGAGTGAGTGTATGTAAGTTCGTTTTAAAGAGATACGGTCAGGCATGCCAGCAATCATCACGTGCATTTTTCACAGAAAGGAACGAGTGAATATATGTGATCTGTGCTTAATGAATTGACTTAAGGTTTTTATGACCTTTCTTTAAAAAAAACTTCTTGACAGTTCTCAAGTTTTCTCCGCTTTTGGTTTGACCTGCTCTTTTTTTTAATAGCTAAACAGTTACCAAGTATTTCACTGTTCCCCAACAAAAGTCCTCTTTTTTTTCTTTTCGCCCCCGTTTTCCCCCTCTCTGAATTTCTCTGTCCTCCTCTGTGGTGAGATGTTAGTCAAGTGTCTTGTGGTTTTCTCCACCCTCACCAGAAGGCCTGCACGCGGTTAATTATTCTTGGATGGCGGATGAAAAAAATGTGAGCTTTTTCTTCTTTTTTTTTTTCATTAGCTCAGCAGCGGTTTCCCATTCATAATAGTTGGCAATGGTTTCACACTGCCTGCCAGAGATCACACCCGAACCATTTTCATTTTCCTTCATCCATTTGTTTCATTCATGTCATAGATTTGGCAGAGGCCCTGCATCGTTTTCCTGATGGCCGTCGACCCTTCAACACCCTCCTTTTGAGTCTCAAACTCCCGTTTGTGGCTTTGTTTTGCACCAGAGTGGAAACAATAATTCACACTGATCTGTATCCAAGTGACCTTTTTTTTTTTTTAAATTCTGTATTTTGGTTTTGGAATTAATAATTCTAATATAAAACTGAATGGAAGATACTTCAGCGAGGCCATGTAAAGCACTGCTGACAAGCTCTTGGATGGAGAAGGACTTCACACATTGAAACGTTTCCTGGGAAAGTGGATGGATATTGCTTGTGTATGTGAGCAGCAGTGTTGGGTTGAATCCAAAGTTAAAAAGAACCATTAAGTTAAGAGTGTGGGCTCACATCCCTCAGCCTTCATATGGTATATTATCCTATAAGATTGCAGAGGTAGCGAATGCACTGTGTAAAGCACTCAACCCACACTTTAAGTGCATTACACAGTGCATTCAGCTATCTGAGGCCCCAAGAAACAGCAGTTTATCATCATACAACTACTGGATCTATGCCCACTGACAGGAAAGCTATATCACACATACACACACGCATTCAAACACAGGGCTCCCACCCACTCGCCTGCTCGGGAACCACTTCACTGAATCTATCAACTGCAGCTGCGTTCATGTGTTTTAATGTATGCACACAAGCAGAATACACGTGAGTTCATATGTGCATGTGAGCATCTGAGTCCAAACACTCAGATGTACTGTACACACCACCTGCAAATGCAGCATGTTCTCTCAGGGCTGCAACACTATCCCAGAGAACTCCAAAGTGTCAAATAAAACCCAGGCTCTTTAGTGTCGCTCCAAACATGGAAACAAACAAGATGGCTACTGTGTCTCCAACCCTAGCAGGCTTCGCCGTGCTCACCGGCTCCCATCTGAATGGAGTTAGAGGCTGGCTAATAGGAGCGCAGAAGAGAAGAGTCTCCTGGGGCAGTTGGCTCAGCAAGCAGGACCAGAGGATGGCTGCACCGTGGATTAGGGCCCCACAGTGGTCCATTGTTAATTGGGCGCCATGTGTGAAAGCTACAGAGAGATTAGTTTGTACAGCTGCTGCCATTTGTCATAACTGCCCTTAACAAGACACACATGGCAAACCAAGTTACAGCCAGAGGTTTTACAGAAAAAGGGAAGAAAAAATGTCTGGTGAGCGTCTAATAGTTTGTGAAGCAGACCTGCATAAGCAGATGAAGATGTTCCCGGGAAACACCAAGCGGACTCAGCTGGGATCCCATAAGAGATGATGAGTTTGAGCAATACTCATTTAGCCATCTGTAGGTCAACTGGGGTCATAATCATAAATACTCAAAAAGCCGTGGTAAGCCTGTAGAAACCTCAGACCACAAGTTGCAAACAACTCTGTGAAAACAATGAGGGAAGAACAGCTATTACATCATTGGCCTATGGGGCACATCTTAATTTAGACTGTTTTATTAGACAGGCCACAGTGGGGTGTTCCAAAGATAACAAGAGGGCTAGTAACTGTTATACCCTGATGACCTCTTGTTAGCCAAATTTCCAGGGTAATCTAGGCAACACCACGAGGTTTAGGGGTGGGATGATGGGGTTGAGTTATTTTTTGGTAAGAATCCACAGTGTAATTGTAGGTTGTAGGTCTGCACACATGTTGAAGGCCTAATTACAATCTTGACTTGGAAAATCCGGAACAAGCTTTTAAAGTGCTCTCACTTTCAATTTTGCCCCTGACAGATCTGGAGCCCTGTTGTTATTGAGAAGTTGCGGTTCGTTGAATCTAAATGCAGACTTTTGAGCCCAAGCGCAGGTGAGCAATAATTTGACGTGTGCGCGTGGTAAATGAGTTCATGGTTTTCTGCAAATGAATGTATTATGGGCACATGATTCTGAACATGTGTCCCCACATGTGCATTTTTTGTGTTTGCATATAAAATTTAAGACGAGTTTTCTCCAAGTCGGTGCAGCTAAATGACCACCTGGAGACTCGTTGCATTGGAGAGAACGGGGCCAGGTTGAGCCGAATTCAAGCTATCAGATCATATAGGTTTTGAGAGGAAACCACGGTAACCAGCCCCGGTCTTCCAGTATGGTAAAAATACTAGTGTTTCCAACTGTTTAAGAAATCATCCAAATCATAATTCAGTGAGACAGTGTTAAAAACAGATCTATCTATCACAACGGTGGAAGTACCTCTGTTGAAAATCTGTAACATCTGCTGGTTTGGTGATCCTGAGATATGAGTTTTTATTTTGTTCCAAGGCGTCCATATTTCATCTTTCCCCTGTCTTTCCCTTTCAATGGTTCACTTTAATCACATTCAGCCCTACTGCTCAGAGACGCTGTCTTTCATAAAAGTGTGCTTAAAATATAGATGAGGTGTTTTTCTGCTTTCTTCGCCTTTGTTGCTGTGCTAGACCTTTTTCTTACGACATAGGTCAATGTGTTAATACATTGGGGGACGTAATAACACACTGAATGTATAGCATCTTCGGCTGATCAAAAGTTGGCTTCCAAATTTGGGAGTTTTTTGAGAAGTAAACCTGACATATGTGAGGGAGGAGTGGAGGCTCTTTGGCTAGTTTTGACAAGTCAATGGGGTGCTGATGAATCCGTTCCAAGCAGGCCATTCCAGACACCATATCCCCTCTTTGACCCACTGCACTGACATTAGAAAGAAATCCTCTGGGGAATCCCCCCACCACCACCACCACAAACAGCAACATGCCCACCCAAAAGTACATTTTGCACAGCGCGGCGATGGCGGGCCTTTTCTTTTTCTGTCCCGCTCAGGTCTTGTCGAGCCGTCACAGTGATGGGCCGTACTGTACCGCCAGACAAAAGAAGAGACAACCATCACTCTGGGCCACTGATCGGCCCTGTCTGGACTGAAAAGACTTTGATGGGGCAAAGCAGGGTGGGGGGTGCTGCACAGAGAAGTTAGTGTCTCCTGGGCAACCACTTCGATTGTCTGTCCCTGCCCAAAGTTCCCCATCACACCCCACCTACTACCCCTTCCCATTTTTTTTCTTTCCTTCATTGGGTGTTCACAAGGCTCCTTCTTGGGTAAAAGGGGACTGGCTTTTGCATGAAAGTCTGTCTGGTACTTGAGGGTTGTTTTCGCCTGGTTCACTTGAAAAAGTGAGGTCATAAAAACATCTTCACATGAATCTCTAGGTGAGGCTGCTGTTTCTCCTTTTTGAACTGTCTTATCCATCTTTCTACTACAGACCAGTTTAGCAAAACAACAAGTTTTAAAGCAGTTGTTGCTTTATTATGATGGTAAAGATGAGAGGGCAGCCACTGGATGGGGAAACTCAGCACGGAGGGCCTGCTTTGTAAGGCAGGACAGTAAGGTACAGTGTAGTGCTTGGGATAAGGGTGAATGTACCCATTTGTCTTCATTTGGGAGGACCAGACAGGGTGGGGGTGGGGAATCTATCTGGGAGGAGTGGGAGGTGCCGGTCCTCCAGTCAAGTGGCCTCAGGGGGATTTGAAATGCATTTGGGGTCCTCCCCAAAAGCCTGGGAAAGTGTGGTGAAGCTGAGATCTTAACCATAGACTAATGACACATACTGCGGTCCTTAACCAAGTGGACCCACAGACGTAAAACTGAGGCTCCTGCTGAAATACGTAAGAAAAGCCTTTTCAGCACAATGCCTGTGCTTTAGAATACCAAAGAAAGGCCTTGTCCCATTTTTTGACGGATGCAACAGTGCAAACTGTGGCAAAAGCAAATTAAACACAGTGCAGAAGCGCAAAAGAGGGAGTTGTAAATTTTGTTGAGAAAGAAAGCATCCACATTTCTCAGTGCCCTCTGCTCCGCGTTGCCTTGTTTCCATGGAGATTTATGTACACATGGCACACAAAAGAGGACTAAGGAGGTAACATGGCCTGTTTAAGCCTTGAGGTATTTGCTCGAGCAAAACCCTGCTGCTAATAACACAAGCTTCATACTGAGCCAGGCAACCTGGCTGCACTGCACACAGGTTTGTGTTTGAGAAAGAGCAGGAGGGGAGGGAAGGAAAAGGAAAGTCAGATCGAGATCACAAACAACCAATGATCCTGGAGAGGGAGTGAAGACATTAAGATAGAAAGAAAGTAAGCAAGAACGGAAGAGAGAATGAAAGACATGAGAAGGAAAGCAAGAGGCAAGAGAGAAACACAGAAAGAAAAGAGCACTGCAAAACAATAATAGCTCCCGGGTTAAGAGAAAAAGGATCGGGAAGACATTTAGTGGGAAGCGGAAATCAATAAGGCAAGCGGTGAAGCTGGGAGGGAGTTCTAAGTAGATTAGATTGAGAGAATGTGTTCGATAGGTTATGGCTCTGAGAGAGAGGTAGCCAGACACCGCAGGCTCTATTGCATACTAATAAGGAAGCTAGAATGGAAGCTAAGCACAGGGTTGTGCAGTTCAAGCTGAAGAGCTTTTCTATATGGCTCTGGAGTCATCGGTTAAGGTTTTTCCCAGCATTTGTATTTTACGGTATTGCTGAATTTGTTCTGTTCACATCGTGGAATTAAAAAAAAAAAAAAAATCCACTCAACTTCCAAAAGATCCATTCCTGGGTCTATTTCCAATATCATCTCTCCAGCAAATCAAACTAAAAATGAAAGGAAGCTGAAGAACTTGCCCGAATCCAAAAAAGGAAGACAAACAGTAGTGTCCTTAACACTGGCTGCTTACAACAACTTTTGTTTCACACTTTTGGCATGAACCCAGACACCCTTTCTCTGGCCAAGCGCCTGGGCCCCGGACAGCTGTCATGGTCAGAGTCTCGAGCTGGAGGGAAAGCTAGAGAGTGAGAAAAGAGGCTGTGAGAGAGAAGGAGTGAGAGAGTCATTTGGCTGGGCAGTGTGCCGCAGGGGTGATTCCTGATGGCAGAGGAGGATAAGGGGATGAGGGGAGGGAGGGATGGATGTTGTGCTTAGTCACAGACCTCCACTGTGACCCAGAAGGTCAGGCCTCCGCACTGGCCGCCTGACCAAAGCCTCTGAGGCAGCAGTGCGGAAAACAAGATGCAAACAGCCACCCCTCACAGTGTGGTAAGCAGGCAGTGGCCAATCTTGAAGATAGGAACCTGCCAGACTACCCAGTCTGAGGGATAGAGGGGAGGGGGGTGAGGAGGTGCAGAGAGTCAGTGGTACCTACTCCCCCTCACTTAGGCCAGTGAACCAGGGGACCACCAGCCAGACCAGAAGCAGTGGCGGGGGAGTGAAGACAAACAGTTGCCAAGAGACCACCAGTGATCCCGCGACCGCCGCAGTTTGACCCCGATTGAGGAGGTCAACGAGGGGGGCTTACGAGCAGCTCCCCTGCCTCCTCCCCTGATCGACACCCCCCTTAGGCAAAAAGTCTTCCTCCTCCACGTGCCCTGGGCCTGCAACGTCGCGTTTCCACTGATCTGCTTTGCTCAATTAAACTTCAGAGGACACCCTGCCACATCTCTTTGCAAAGGTCACGACCCCAGGGCCAGAGGTTAAGTCTGGCGCTCATAAAACAAGGTCTCCATTAACATGGCAGCATGCATTCAGAGGTAATCCATCCATTTCCTCAAACTATCGAGACAGTGTGAAAAAAAAAGTTACGTGTCTGAGGAGGGGGGAAAAAAAGTCAAGGTACTGATGTTTTATGGCTGTGTTAACTTCCAGCACCAGAGTAATGGGAAAGCTGCTTGACCTTGACTTCTTTAGTCCCACACTTGACTACCTCAGCAATCCTTTTCTGTCACTGGTTTGACAGCATTTTAAACTGCTCAAACGTCTTTTAAGTGATTTTAATTTGTACTACCATTTCTACTTTATTGCATCTGAACTACCGCTTGTCAAGTTCATTTAGAATTGAGGTAGTTATGGATAATGGACTGCAGATTATTTCGGCCACATTTTCCAAGATTCCTACAATACCTAAATTTAGTCACAAACCTCTTAAATCATTTGATTTCCATACTCTATTAAAATGCGCACATGTGAAATTGAGAACATTTAAATATGCAGATTCAAGAACTTTCAGGGAATAAAATGTCTACACTACAGTGTGTATGTGGAGGAAATAGTGATGAGCAGCATAACAAAACGAAATACAAACGAGGCCTGCACTATTCTAACATGTCCTAACATGGCGATTATCTACATGCCTTGTTGTAACTATTCCATCAAGCTGTCAAACTGGATATGCAAAATATGAATCCAGGTGGGGAAAGGCGATGATTCAAAGAAAGAAAAAAAGAATCACACTTCTTGTTTTATCTGATAAAGAAAAAACAGTGTATTGAAGTACAACAGCAGTGCGTGTGTGTGTGTGTGAGAGAAGCCAGGGCCCTGTATTGAACACGGCCTGCCAGTTGGCACAATGGATGCCGCAACCCCCACTCCCAGCCCCCAGCCTACTTCCCAGCGGGCATTCATCTGGGCATGCACATGGGTGCTACAGCCCTGCCTGGCTAAACGCGTCTGTGCCCCAGAACAAGGGGGCTGAGTGCCCTCTCTAAATTCACCCAGCACATTCGCTGCCAACCCGCCGACCTTTCTCAGGCTGCGACCCACCAGAATCAAAAACAAATACACTGTGAACTTATTGATTTTTGCCGCGAAAAATAGCCAAAAAGGATACTGGTGGGTTAAAAACGGCAGCAACATATTTTATGTTATCCAATTACACAACACAGCACAAGCGAGCCTCTGCCAGGTAGCAGGACAGAGAGAACAATACTAAAAGCACCATCCAGACCCCCTTTTTTTCCCAGCACTTCGCACAAATACCAGATTCTGTTTCAATCCGAGCCGTTTGCTAGTTTCTTTGTGTTTGATTGTATGTTTGTTTGTTTCGTGCAGTTGCAGCAGAACAAAGGCAGCGGCTTCCATTCTGCCACTGTCAAAAAACTTTCCAACGTGCCCACTGCATTGCGGATGCCAACCAACGAATCAAAGGCATGCTGCAAGCAGACAAAGAGGGTTTGATGCCAACCTCCAAACCTCTAACAACCATTACTGGTGATTTGCCTGCCTCCCTGGCACAGTGCAAAACAAAATGGCGCCGCACCACACGCTACCACAATATGGCTGCATTGTCTGGAGATGGGCACTGCTTGGTAACTTGGAGAAAAGGAAAAGACGCTTTCGCTTGCAAAAAAATGAAAAAGAGGGGAAAAAAGCACGCTCGCCTCTGTGATCCCAGTAAAAGAATGCTATTTTGTTTTTGCCAAAGTTTCAACTCGGAAAATTTGAGGACAAAGGTAAATAATCGCTCCGATCTGCAATGCGACGCCGAATCCAAATGAATTTAATTCTCCGGCGAAACAGAACATGATGTTCACCGTTTATTTCAAACAATAAAATTAGTCTTCTTGCCAATATTTTTCTCTTCCTCCATAGCGGACACATTTTCCTGAAGTAATTGCTGATGAAACATCATCCAAAATATACAATTCAGGCACTAACATAATGTAAATGGTGTATATTATGTAAAAAACAGAACTATGCAGTTCTCAAAATGGTCCTGAACAGTTAGAAATGCAGCAGATGCAAACTAGAGAAGCGGTGGCATCCTACAAAAGACACAAAAGAGGGTCTGATGCCAACCCCGGTGCCAGTGGCAACCATTATTGTCTGTGTGCTGTGCCTTCTGCTTTCCCTGGCACTTATCAAACACAAAATGGCGCTCAAGGTTTGATGATAATGAACTAGCTATACCACCATTTCTCTCCCAATAGCAACGTATTGATGGGTTGTACAGGGCTACTGCAACTGTTTTAATATGAGAGAATTTCAACAAGGAATACTTAAGTCGGAAGCCTAGATGTCAATATAAAGGGAGGAAGTTCAAGACTGTGTGAAAATGATTAAATTTAATTTTAAAGTCTAAAAACAACATTTTGTGAGAGAAAAAAAATTACGTCTAAAAGTTTAATTCTGCAAAATAAAAAGAAAAAAAAACTGGTGTTAAAATAAGAATTTAAAAATAGCATTGATTAGAACATATCAAACACATCCATCCAAACAATATTTTCTGCTCATACTGGGCTCACTCCATCTTTAATTAGAGCTCCTATTCTCCATAAATTTTGTCTAAAATTTTAGATTCAAAAGTGACACTTTTGTCAGAAAATAGTGAATGAGATTCCACAATTTTATTTCTTCTAATTTACATTTTGGAAGAAGGATAAGGCGCTGCAAAGCCGCTCCTCAAAAAAGAATTTCCAGTGATACATTTTGACTTAAATTGCAAAATTAATATTTTTGCTTGTGTATTAGTGGGGGAACTAAATTGTAAATTTAGTTCATTTGAAGAAATTACAGAAATTGTGAGAATGGTTCTGACGCATTTGTCCAAAAAATGCTCAAGTCACAACCTATTCCTGTAGTTGCTGAAAAATCTGTTCAACCCCGTATTTTACACTGTGCTGAAAAAAAAAGTTAAAACACGATCCAGTCTTTACGTCGAGCACATCAGCATGTCCACAGAACACAAACCAGCTTTTCAGGAATTTAAGAAGGACAGAGGTTTTCATTACATTATATATATATGATCAGACACTGCATTGAACATTTAAGACAAATACAGTATCTTAAATACACAAAGAGTAACAACTGACATCTATTCAAATATTTAAAAAGTCATGTAATATCTTCAAAGCTAACCGCAATGGGACTTCCTATCAGAAATATGTTCATTAATACAATTATGTAGGCTTTGTCTTTTTTTAAGGTGGAAATTTTATTTTAAAACAAAACTATTCCAATTCAATTTTTGAGTGACAGCAGGAGAGTTCTAAAATTACACAATTTTAAAGTATACGAAGGGGTTCGTGGGGATGAAGGGCATGTTTTTATTCTCAACAGGACAACTTCAGTTATTAAAAAATATACTGTTTATTAACACAAATCCAAGAAATAGATGCATTTTCTGCATAGAAATATACTTGAAATTTTTAAAAGAATACTACTGGTGGGTACATTTTATTTTAATGAGCCCATAATGCGACTTTACACAAATGTCACAAA
>JAQLOL010000016.1:6562048-6575019 GCA_029783665.1 Naso thynnoides | reverse complement strand
CTTTAGAGAGTTTATATGAAACCTGGAACTAACCTGAAGTACTGTAGATTGAATGCAATGACAGTATAAGATCTAATGTCAAGACTTGGAAGGGGGAAAAATGCATTAATAATGAATATAATGTTATTAAGTTGGAAGCATGTGACTTTTGATTTGGCATTAGCTTAGCTAGCTAGCTTTGTTGGAGTTATTGCTTGTTAGCCACACAACCATCTCCTTAAAACTGATGAGAGAAAGGTATCAAGCTCAAAGTATCAAGATTTCTCTTTCATTTTAATTTCTGAAGTGTAACTATTTCACTCACTATATAATTCATGTTCTAATTAATAATTTTTTAACTACTCGAAAACTTTGTACTATATTTGGCCTTCACTTCCTCTGGCGTTTCCAGAGATGGTGGTTAAACTGGCCCTTAAACGTTATTCTCACGGTAAACACTGACATATTAATTTAGCTCCTCATTTACAGTATGGGAACATAAGCAACAAGCTATGGGTTCAGCCAAAAAGGGAAATAATCAGTTCAAATTTATCCAGAATCTTGTTTATTAGAATATGAATACCAATAGTAAGATTGTTTCTATAATCACAATAATACGATTTTCCAATATGACCAATCAACAATTTTTCATAGGCTTTCTAGGCATAAAGAAAAGAATAAGATATTTATAGTGTATTTATTAAATTCACAAACATAAGCGTTCCAGTGTTTGAGGTCTGAATTAAAATAAAAAGTTGAAAACACATTCAAAAACAGCATAGCAACAATGTGAACAAAACTGCACGGATCCAAACTGAGAACCTTGGGGGACTCCAGATAACAGCTGTTAGGGGAGTAAACGAGTACAGCCTTAATGAAATGCTAACATGTCTTGTCTCTGGCAGCTCTTGATTTAAATCCCATTAACTCTAGTCTTTCTCTTATTCAATTTCTAACAACAAGAGGTGGTAAACTGACATGTTGTTATTTTGAAGAATTACACACAGTAAGTAAAGTATTGTTAATCCTGGATGAAGTATTGAAGGATCCAGGATGAAGTACTGACAGACGTTTAAGTCAGGTAGTCATTGGTAACTTAGGTAAGACGTGGAACTTATCCACTCTGTTTGTACATTTTACAATACATATGAAATATTTCCTATTGTTGAGAGAATCAAAATGGCTTTACAGATACACAATTCTTATTGCTTCAAAAATTATTTGTAGAAAACAAAACAGTAACCGTAATCTATCAGTACCCCAATTTTGATCAATCACACACATTTGCCCACCCACTGTCTCACCACCAAAAAAATATATAATACTTATTCACACAAACATCCAATAACCTGAATCTGAGTTATAAAACCACTGAGCAAATTCATCAACACACTCATGCAAATGCAAAAAAATCTGATGAAAGATATGAATAAAACAAAGAACATTCATCAAATAAATAAAACTTCAAGTTAAGATTTGCCTTCAAGAGTGCCACTGATGCAGTAAAACAGACTGTGTGCTAATGTGAAAATCAGTGCATTATATTAAACCGCTACCTTCAGAAATTTGGTGAAACATGCATTTACTGAATGCTTGCTGACGATTGCAACATTTCTCCAGGTCTTTGGCTTTTACGGAGACCAACACGATGGTGATGTAATGTGAGAGTAAAAAGAAGACCTAGAAAGGCACTTAAAACTACTTGAATATTGTCTTGTAGTCCCACACATGGCAAGCTTTGTTTACGTACAGGTTTAGCTAAAGGATTGCCAAGTATTATAGGGACAACCCCGCTATGCTAATATCATTACAAACTAAATCATCTTATCTTTAAGTATCCTGTTAAAGAATTCAATAAAAACTTTAAATAGTACCATAGTATTACAGCAAAACCCCCATAAATAAATTGTCAACATTAATTAGTTGTATGTCGCTGCATGTAGATTTATTTGCTAGTTTTTGTATAAAGATGTGCATTTATAAAGCCACTTAGGACTTAACCATAACTACAACAGCGGTAGCTCTAAAATTACAAGTATAAACCAGAAATTATACTGCCAACAGTTGTAAAATTAAAAAAAAGTGTTCAAAACTCATTTGTGCTGATGCACCGTTAAGTGCTATGGTTGACAGGTTGGACTGAAAAAAGTAAATATAGATTGGTACTTTGGGGAAAATTCTTGTGGGGCTTCTTACCAAACATTAAATGAGAGGATCAAAACCACTTCCTGTCTGTTTGGGAAATATAAAATCACAGTCAGAAGCAGTTAGCTTAGATGAGCATTTCCTCTGGAAACACTGGGAAGCAACTAGCTTTGCTGATCACTCACAGCTCACTTAATAACATTTTAGATCTTATTGTTCAGTCTGCACAAACATTAGCACAAGACAGACAAGCTGTGGTTTTGTGTCTTTATGCTAAGCTAAGCTGAGCTAAGACCCAGCCGACTATAGCTTCATATTTAGAGAACAGACATGAGAGAAATTTTTATTTTCTCTTCTACTAATATAAGCAAAGATTAGGTTGTTATATTAAATTGCTGTGAAATGTCACATTCAGAGAAACATCTTGATAATACAGCAGGTCTGATCGTGACATCTACAGCCTAAAAGATTGATTCAATAAAGCTGCTTCTAATTTGAGATGTTACCATGGCACGGTGGAGTGTTCACTGTCCACTGTTTGCTATTTCACCTCTTCATGTCTGGCTAGTCGTTTGTCAAGTATACAATATCAGCAGTCAAGTTTTAAACTTTGTTCTGTGGCCGTGCTTCATAAAACATCACTTTATAGCTAAAACATTTCAAAGAACACTGCAAGAAAACATTCAGAAATCATCAAATGATCATCAATGGCAGGAACACAGTCAACGCCAGATCCCTTCACTATTCACAAGAAATTTTCCAACTGGAAGATCACCATCCAGAAAAAAAACCAAAAAATAACTCCAAATGCATGATAAATGAAAGGTCATAGTAAAAGAAACAAGGCACAAACTTTATACAAATAATTGCCTTTCTAATAGACGCACTGGAGTTACCCTAGTTTTGTCTGTAGTTGATTAAAGGTCAGCTGTGAAGGCTCTTTATTAAAGTAACCTGAGAGGGGTCCCTTTCGCCAGCCGCTTTCAAGTGAAGACTTCCATCCTTCTGATGCAATTAACCATTAAAAGTGGTTTCCTTATGCTGAAAGTAGAAGTCACAGTGAGCAAAAAAGCAACATTTTACCACCATTGCCTTAGGTGTTTCTTGACCCTGTTTACTGCCAGTCTGGGTCTTGTAGTGAAAGGCAAAAATAAAAAAAATTAAAAAAGTAAAACAAAAACAAAAAAGAAGCTTAAAGTATCCACTGACAAACCAAAGCTGCTGCCCAGCTTGCACAGCACGAAGGAGGATGGTGAAGGCGAGCAGATGGATTCATTAGTGTGTGTCAGTGTTTCATCATGGTTGCGGTGCAGGTTGGTAGTGCCACCAGCTTACACATGGGTGCGGAAGAGGTGGCTGGCCTGGAGCGGCCGCCTGTTTCGGAACGGGATGAACCACAAGAGTTTCCAACGAGTGCCACAAACTTCAGCTAGTGCCCACTGCCAGGATCTCTTTGAGCCAAATCTAAAAAGATGAAGGAAAAGCCATTTTTCTTGTTAATACATGTATTATGAGGCCTTTTAAGGAACTGTTCAAAACTTTGGGAAACAACCTTAGTCTCTAACATTACCACTTTATCTCTGTTCAAAATGAAGCTAGAACCAGCAGCCAGTTAGCTTAGCTTAGCATACAGACTTAAAACAGAGGGAAACGCCCCCTTACAAACTCCAAAAATCACTAATGAATACATTGTGCTCTTGTGGGAAGTCTCTGATGGTTTGCCTGAAGACCTCACACTGATAACAAAATCACTGAATCAAGGTGAGTTGGGAAAAAAAAAAAAAAAATCTATGTTATATTCTCATCTATGCTCTGTTTTTTATAGATTAAAAAGAGAAGGTATATTTAATCAGCTTTAGAGGTGCTAGTGGCTGAATATGGTCAACTTTTTTCATTATGCTAAGTTAACCTAGGTAGTTGCTTGCTCCAACTCTAAGGGAGGAGTTTGTTTTTTGCACATTAAGCCTTATAATTAGGATATTTACAAACATATATAATGTTCTACAGCATTATTATGAAGAACAGTGCAGTCACAAGAGCTCTACCTCATTGCTGACATCACCGCTAGCTGAAAACAGTGGAAGTGCAAGGGAACTTTAAGTGCTTTGACAATCTGTCGAAAAAAGGTTGTTTTAAAAGACAAGAATTTCACCGAATGTCTAGTGGTGTCCTCTCATGTACCAACACTAAAACACGCAGTCAAACAGTGACTAATAGCCCGAAAATGGCTGTTTGTTTGTTTCCTGATGCAGCTGAAAGAGCTATTACAGGTTATATGCTGTTGTTTAACTTCGTGTTTTAGTGTCAGTGCATGAGAGGACACCACTAAACTTTTGGCAATTGTTTCGTCTTTTAAAACGAGCATTTATTGTGTTTTTGGATGGACTGTTGAGGCACTTAAAATACCCCTTTATCTCCATTGTTTCCAGCCCCAGCTCTTGTGACCGCACAGTTCATCACAATAATGCTGTAGAACATCCTATATGACTAAAAATGTCCTTCTTATAAGGCTTAATGTGCAAAAAACAAACTTCTTTACGCATTTTCGTAAAAATGATCTTCACTTGCAGTAGAAAGCTGTAAGTACTTCCCATAATGTCCACTTTGTATTACTTCAATGCAACTACGGTCTATTTTTGCATGAACACATTGTTAAACAGACTTACATTTCATTTGAGAAGTGAGCCATTTTCTCAATGGTGGTGGTGTCCTGTAAGGGAGTAAAAAGAAAAAATAAATAAATAAAACAATGCAAAATGAAGGAATCTTTTCACAAGAAAAGCTCCATCATGATGATTTGAAGTGTCATATGATCAGCCTGTAACAATAGTATCATTAATCCGCTCCTCTCTTGTGGACACTTTCCACTGCTCCATCCACAGAGAGCTTCTCTTAAAACACCAGCTTGCTGTTTTCCACCTCTAAGTTTAGACATTCCTATTACAGCTGTGCTACATTTCTTGATGAAAGATTGTGAATTACTTTGACTTGTAACAAATATGACCTGTTCTGTCACAAATATTAACGATGTAATGATGTAGAAACACTTTGCATGCACACTCGCACGCACACAGCCTCACTCCAGTCTTTCGTTTTTGATTCTTTTTGATTGATCACAGCATCTCTGGCATTGATTGTTTTATTTTTGTGCACTGTGTCATGGTTCAGTCTGAAGCTTCGTCTGCTGCTACCTTGTTTTCTTGCTCGTTCTTGAAAAGACAGAACTTGCTTTCAGTAGGACAAACAAGCTAAATCATAGTGAGAATAATAAGTACCACTGTGCTTTTTTTGTGCATATCCTACAAAGTGATATTTAATTGTTACATTAGCTTGGAAATCATAGCTGCACTCTGTAGAAATGATACAGTGACATTAACATGATGGCAGCGGTGAATGTCTTTGAAACAGGATGAGTCTTGGAGTCATAATTCAGTACTCACGGAGAGGATACCCGTCATTTGAGTGTAAAATAAGCTACTCATGCCACCAAACATCACCAAGCCCATGAGCGCTGACACACGAAGCAGAGCCAGTTCATGGCGTGTTGTAAACTTCTCCTGGCAGAGGAAACACAGAAAGTATAAAATCATCTTTATTATAATCATAAAGCTCAGTGCAATAACTTTTGTGTTAGTAACACAATAGCTTTTAAATATTTAAAGATGACTTAATACATTAAGCCAATACCTGTGGTTCAGACACATGCATGTCTGAAATTAAGTCTGTAGGATCATTTTTCAACATTTTTTCTGTCAAATGAGGACAGGCTCGGCATTTGATGGCATTTGTACAAAATATACATTTCTGTAGATTTCTCAACATAACAACCCAGTGTGTCTCATATGCATTTAGAATACTCAGAGGAGTCTTGCTGGGTTTGGCTGGCTCATCTTTATCATACTTCTATAAGTGTAAGGAATCTCTGTATGTCTGTCTGTCCCTCGCATAGTGGAAAAACCAGATTCAAAATCAGATAGACTTCAACTTGGCACGTGTGTGTTTGATGCAGTTTGGACACACCAGTCACTCTATATTAATAAACAATATTGCATTTTTCATTGGTTTGCTTCTTCTCCTGCGTGGAGACAATAAGCAAAAACACTAACAATGCCACTCTGCCATTGCAGCCCACACTGTGATACTGTTAACTTTTACAGGAGTCACTCCTGTCCGCAGTGTTGCAGAGGACGGCTCTCCTTGGCTCTTCATAATGTTAACAGCTTTGCTTTAGTAAAATACAAAAGGGAGGGCAGGTGAGCTGAGAGCGCGAGGCAGTGCTGGAAAGCTTGACTGACAGAATTACGGTGCTTTTTTTTGGACTCTGTCACAGTGGTTAAAAACCTGTGATTCAGTGCTGTGCCGCAAGTGGCAATACTGTGGGTCAAACACTCAGCGAGTTCCCAGCAGTATTGTTTTGAAAGTTTCATTTACAAATTATTTTGGTGGCACCTAACACCATTTAAATTAATTATTCGCTACACATGTCAAGTTTTTCTACTTTTTACATCATACACATGCCACAAAATGTAATGCAACAACAATATGAAGCAATCAAAGCTGGCAAGGAGGAGGAAGAGGAGGTCCAGCAAGAGCCTCACTTTACGATCACCCCCGGACAAAGCGTGTCGTCAGTCTCTGTCTTTGGTAATTCTCAATGCCCATGTGGAATTTCATATTCACATTGAGGAGAAATTCACCTGCATGTAGTTGTAGTGCACATATCCCCAGGTATGGACTAAGGCACACGTCCCGAACAGGCACTGCACTAGTTGAGAGTCAATCCAAAATACTTTGGGGGTTTTTTGTTATTGTTTTTTTTTTGTGCTGTAATGTTATCCCCATCACTCACAGCCGCCATCCTCCTCGCTCCGCTTCCTGTTCCACTAGCACAGACTGACCTCAGCTGGCATGTGCTGCGCACTACAGTCCATTGTATCACCTTAACACAGTATCTCTGTATCAGTGTAACAGAAAGAAGAGTTTCTGGGGTTTTTTACAGTATTAATGACCCTTAACATCCACCTTTGCTATGAGGCCTATGTACCCAAATTTAAAGGCTTACAATGGAGAAAATATAACCCCAAAAATATAGGTATGAGAGTCAGGGGAGAATCTAGCTATAAAATTAAATTGTATTTGATAAAATATAAAAAATTTATAGCATGTGCATTCCGACTTAAATTTATACATTTAAATCAACGTGCACACAGTGCGAAGAACCACTTAAAACTCTTACGGCCCATGAGGATGGCAACAGGTTAAAAACTATAACTTCAGGATAACTAAATATCTTAGCATACTTTAAGACTTCAATATCGCCCAAGCCAAACTGAGGCTATTTTTCACTTAGACGCTGTAAGAATGTACCTGGTCGAGTCCCGTCAGTGGCTGGAAGTAATAGTATTGGCAAAAGTCCAGCACCAGGGTGAACAAACTGAGGACCTGAGTGTAGAAACAGAGCTGCAGGAAGAGCCAGTGGTTGTCTTCTCCCACACAGTTATTGATCCTGGAGGAGCATACACAGGATTTAAAATACTGTCTTATGGCATTTTTCTTTATATCAGGCATGGACTGATATAAACAGAACTGAAGCTGCATCAAGATGATGTAATGTGTAAAGTTAATGTCTGCAGCTATGTCGATTATTATGTATTTATAACATCATAATAGCAAATAGATATATAAATCGAATGCTGTTAGTGTGTGGCTCTGGAAAATGTCTCTTGACTTTGTATTAACTATGAATGATTAGCCCTACATACTGCACCACTGCCATTTCATGCAAGTATTATTCACTGTGTAAACTCCAATGCTAGTTGTGGAAGTTTGAATGTTGCATTTTGTTATTTTTTAATTATCTTTATTTTTAACACTGTTTTTAAACTATTGATGTCTCATATGTAAGGTTTGCTACGTCTGCCTCCTATTAATACTGTATATATTTTTTCTTATCTTTAATATTTGTTTTCCATTGTTAATATTGCTTGTTTAATTATTTACTATCCTTTTTTTCTTTTTTACTAATGACTTTGCTGTTATAATGCTGTAAATTCTACACAATACACATTCTATAAAGAATTCTTTATCTTAAGACCCTCATAAGTGTGTTTGTGTGAATCCTTACCAAGGACAGTGGTGGTCCATTCTGCGAACACAGTGGCCACAACGACTGCAGTGGTGGGACCTTTTAGGTCTCATTAAGTTGCACTTATTGCACAACTCCCAGTGTTCTCGCTCTGTGACATAAAAGCAACAATCAGCAGTTTATAAATGATGATCAGTGGTAGTGTTGGTAATGGTGGGTGACATATCCAGGCCTTTTTACCCATAACTGAAGGCAAAATGGGAGGTATTAGCGGATATCAAATTTACATGACTGCAGTGACATTTCTTTCTGTGATTCATGTGATGTAATTAAGTAAAATGATGAACAATACAGGCAGGAGATGAATTTTTGATAATGACTTTTTCCCTTATTTATGGTTATAAACTTTTATGCATAAACATGAGCAATATGGCACACACCTACATAATATGACCAATTTTAGCTTCAGAGGAAGTGGTAAAGAGGTCAGAACAGTAAGGTGGGCTTTACTGAATCCATACCTGAGTGAGGTATGTGGGGGTCCACAGGAAGACGGCCAGGATCTGCCGTGGAAGCTCGGAATAGGGCAACTACGCAGAGTGCTGATGCTATGTAATAACCTGAAGGAACACATGTTTGATTCATCTTAAACAGTGTGAGTTATTTACTCTAGCTAGAAATTCTAATGACAAATAAGACTCTATTTTTAATCTCCTTTGTGTCAATCCAGAAACTCCTATGGTGGAGACAAGGATACTTACATACAACTATAGCCCAAGGGATGTGTCCCTCATTGTAGTGTGGAAGTAGAACCAGTTTAGGAATAAAGAAAGTGTTGTAGAGCCAGATCCCAAACACCATGCTGATACACAGCCAGCCCATAGGGTCCACCACAAAGTGCAGTCGTAGCTTCATGGCTGCTGGGACACCAGGGGACACCTACAGTGCACAAAGCGCACACACACACACACACACACACACACACACACACACACACACACACATTGTTACAAATCTCCAGTTGGTGTTTGGAAATAGAGTTCACCATTATTGACAGGCTCAACTGCTTCTAAGGCATGTGTCTGCAACTGAAATGCATGTTTCATTATTTCTTTACATAAAATTAGATGACAGCATCATTCCTGTTAGCTTAAATTTGCACTTATTTAAAACAGTCGATTTAAAACAAATTATTTATCACAAAACTGTGACTTTTGTTTCATATAAAAGTATAAAACAATGAAAGTCAGTAATAAAATACATAAATGAGATTCCATTACCTCGCATGCACTGAGAAAAGCGTACCGGGTCATACTAGGTTTTAGTAGTTTATGCGATGAAATCTCTATAAAGGCCTAATTACGGTGCTATAAAGCAGGTGTCTGTCAACAAGCCGGAATCTACACCTTCTTCAGATGTTTAAATTAGCATTATCTGCTAATCGTCAAAATTTTAGAAAACATATACAACCACTTAAAGACCCTGCTAATGTTAGTCCGCATTCAAAACCTTATTTATTGCAAAATCTTACTGGCTCCATCATTTATACTACTGATATAACACTGACAGGCGCGATGGGCTTGGCACTGTAGCCTGACTGGGTTAGCTAACATCATCGGGCTAACGTGATTTCATTACCAGGGATTCACATGAAAATTACATAATTCAACGCCTGAAACGCCAGTCGTTATTTTAAGGAATGAAAAATAAAAAGACGAAAAGATACATACTTTTTTGCTGGCCAATTCAGCGCACGTATCAGTGGAGCTACTTCCTGATCCGAGCCTCTGTGGGCTGGACAGGAGGGCTGCTGTTTGGTACCTGCAATAATGAAGCGTTCTCGTGATGTCGAAATAATCGGAATAATGACTTTCCCACTAGAAAAATCCACACGAAGGCCCTTTCATATGGGAAAAAAATCTCGGCAACTTGGATAATATTTTAAACACGAGTTGTCAGCTTGGCATCTTAAATGCATGTTACCTTCTGTTTATTTGAAAGGACCTGGAGTGGTTAGAATCGTTTATTTCTCCGATAACAAGACAGGTAAAGCTAATTTTAAGATGTGATTTGTGGTTTTACGAAATGTACTGGTGCAGCAACAAGTCTGGGATTAAAACGGTAGAATAAAACATGAAAATACAACTCAACTTCTTTGTAGCGTCCATGTTGTTAACACTTAACGACCTCAAAACACATGAACACAAACGAAGACGACCGACCATTCGACATCACTTGAATGCAGCATAAAAAAATACATTTCCGGTTTTCTTGGGTTTAAAAATAAAGTAGTCTACCTTTTGATTACATTTTTGTATGAAAAGAATACATAGAATTTACACTTTGTAAGGTTCCACTTTGTAGCAATTTGTGTTTAGTTGTGTGTTTTGTTATGTTTTTGTTAAAAAAAAAATAAATAAATAAATCATGATAAAAAAAAAACTGTGTGTGTGTGGCCCTCATCCATTCATCCTTCTATTACACTTCAAATCAGATTTTTTGGAGTATAGGTATTTTGTAATGAGAAATGTTAGGCTTTTAGGCCTTTTTTTAAATTAAAGTTTCCGGTTAAATCATAACAATAGTTGTTTGTTGCTGAGGACAGGTGGACCATGGATCTATGTCCATGAGGCGGAAGGTTGGAAAACACTACAGCATCCCAACCGTGGACAAATCTCTGTCGCCGTCCCCTGGTGAACCACAGTTAATACATGAAGCAGTTTGTTTCGTTCATATTTAGGCAATTTTCATATAGTTATTCAGTCCAAATCTCCCTTCATGTACATAGTCTATTACAGGTCAAGGTTAGGCCTATCCTCTGCAATAATTATGGTTCAAAATATAGGCTATTAATATTACATCTCAAGGTTCATACAATATAGGCCTACAGTGACATTTGATGCTCATCTTATTGGTGTTATATGCGTTTATTTATCACCAAAATCAGCTGGTACACCAGTGGTTTCATCATTCATTACACAGATATAACTACACTAAAGTTTATGTGTTCCAGGTCATAATATTCAGAATGCTCTGGGTCATTTTCCACTACTTGTTGTAATGAAATAAAACAATACAACTATCAATTTGTTGTTTAAATGTCAGTTATAAAGTCAGTTTTGATGAGTTTGTTTATGTGTGAATTTAGTTGCTGCACTAGGCTACTGATTAAAGCTGACACCCGAATTGTACTATAAGTATTAAATATTTTGTCAACTGTTACCATCAGTTAAGGATAGATACTTTTGTTTAGGAGGTTTTGGTGTCTCACAGCCACGAGATTTACTGCCATCATAATCAGTCATGCTGGGATGGGTGGGTGGGGAGTACCCGGCGAAGCTGGTGGGCAAAATTGCAATTAACTTGCAGTCTTTAGCTTTTTTCCCCTAGCCTATTTCCAGTGTTTCGTTCTGCTCTCTTTATATCATTATGTATCAGTTTAATGAGGAAAACTCGTCAATGACCGGAAATGCGACCGAAAACGGCTGCTCCGCCAAAAGAAGCCCAATGCTGCCACGCCATCTGCCAACAAGAGCTGGGAGGCTGGCCTTACCGAGCAGGGTTTGAAGAGGTTTGCGTCTTTCTGATGAGCTTTATATTGTTTTGTCTGTTTGTTTGTTCGGATAAATTCATTTTTAAGATACGGAGTGACGTTAAAACTTAAAAACATGCCGACAAATGGAGGTTAGCGAAAGTTTTCAGGTTAACGTTACAGTTAGCTAACGTTACCTGTTAGCTAACTGTTAGCTAACGTGAGTCACGCGCAATAATTCTTGTGTTTATTTAGTGTGGAGGTTAACCATAAATTTGTTCCTGGCGACACATTTATATAACCTTAACGTCATACTACTAAAACTGAATTAAAATGTGTCGCCAAATATATTTTCTTTGGCATTTGTCGAGATAATTAGTTGCTTTATAAAAAGTTTTCAGGTTATCCTTACAGTTAGTTAACGTTACCTGTTAGCTAACTGTTAGCTAACGTGAGTCACGCGCGATAATTCTGTTTATTTCGTGTAGAGGTTAACGTTAAATATAAATTTGTTCCAGGCGACACATTTATGGAAACCTTAATGTCAGACTACTAAAACTGAAGTAAAATGTGTCGCCAAATATACTTCCTTCAGTATTTGTCGAGATAAATAAATGCGTCCAAAAAAACTTTGTAAAAAAAAACGTAAAAATTGGAAACGTGTGCGCTTTTTACTTTGAAGGGGAGATATCCAAACAGGAAGTCTTGGTTATTTGTTGTCTGTGTTGTCTTAACGTGTATTATCATGTTCTTCTAATGGCCTTCTCAGGAGTCACGGCAGGCCTGTGTGTCTTTGGTGGTTGGTCGAAGTCCAGAGGATGAGGAGTTGATCCGGGCTTTGGCTTTGGCCGCAGAAACTTTTCACCTTGTTGACCTGGGACAGCACATGGGCTAAGGTATTCATTTGATTCAAGTTATTTTTCATTAATAGTAATGGTATCTCTTCCATGTTGTAGAATTCCTTTTTGGTTTTAATTTTTTCTTGGTCACTGCACTGTCAAACTGTTACTAAACAAAAGAAAAACAAATGTATTTTAGTAAGTCATACAAAACCACCAAAACTTTGCTCTGTCATGTGGTTGTTATCACTCGAAACCTCTTGCATTTATGTAGATTTCTCATTTTTAAGGTTTTGTGAATTTGATAGCACTAATTTTCTGTGTTTGTGTTGTGAAGGTTACGGAGTCGGCTAAAGTGCTGTTGGATGCAGGAAAGGAGATTCCCTGTGAC
>JAQLOL010000016.1:6547068-6558541 GCA_029783665.1 Naso thynnoides | reverse complement strand
TCTGCTGTCCACACACACACACACACACACACACACACACACACACACACACACACACACTCTTTCACTGTTTTTGTTTTTGTTCTCTTAACTTCCTCTATCCCTCTCCCCTTCCGCCCTCTGTCTCTTCCTTTTTCTCTCATTCTCTAACAATCTAACACTCACTCACATTCACTCACACACACACACACACACACATACACACACACACACACACACACACACACACACACAAACACACACAATCCCCCCTGTACGAGCTTGTTATCGCTCTCTGTCCGTTCGTTTCTCTCTGTCACCTTGCCCTGAGCTATTTGAGTACACTTCTGTCTCTCTCTTGCACTCTCATGGCTCTCTCTCTCTCTCTCTCTCTCACGCACACGCACACACACACGCACACGCACACGCACACACACATTCTCTGTCTGTCTGTCTCACCCTCACGCTCTCCTACAACTTGTCTCTCTCTCTGTTCTGTCATCTTTGACAGATGTTGCCCGTCTCTCGGTGTTTGTTTTACATTAACTCAAAGGCCTGATTGTTGGTCAACAGTGTTACCGAAAGCATCTGAACACATGCGGCTCAGTACGAGTTTGAATATTAAAGGAGCAATCCGCCAGTTTTTGACATAAAGTTCAGTTTACTTGTTGCAAAGTTTGTAACGGGAAAAAACTGTATTGCTTAGTGGAGGTGTTGAATTTTAAATAAAAGGCATTTAGGGTTCACTGAAAGATACAGCTGAGTTGCATTATGGGAAATGTAAGATCCAGTGGTTTTAATTTGATCTATACTTGAAGTCAGGATTTATCTGCCTCTGCCTCTTAATGGGACTCTTGGAGTCCCCCAACTTACTGAAATGAAGAACTACGCTATTCCAAACTAACATTTTTGTTAGTGGAAGAGCAAAATTTAATTCATGCGCATTTCATTTGACTTCCCTGTCAGTTAGAAGAAAAGCTAAAGCTAAGAGTAGTATTTGAAATGTGATTAAAGCTCCTCTGATATTATTGTATGAGTCAAAAATCACCAATTCTGACATTTCATAAAAGAAATATAGTATCTACAAAAACTTAACCTAAAATTTGATCACGTAAAAATGTAATTCAAGATGGATCTGAAGGACAGTTAAAGAGATTGTCACATATTTATGATTGAAATTTGAATAGAAATGTACATAAGTAACCCAAAGTGGACCACAAGGAAAAATACAAAAAGGAAAAACATTACCAAAAAAATTGGGGCATTTTGTTTCAGGTTGCATTATTATTTTAAAGGCATATAACATATTTTCACCTTACACTGCTGTTATGGTGAATGTCTTAGCAACACATTTACACATCCAGCAGACAAAGTAGCATATTAGCATTACTTTTCTTGTTTGCTGACAAATCAGTTTATCATTTCTTTTTAGCTATATTTTGGTTTAGAATTTTTAAAAATTTAAAAAAATTTTATTTCTCTTCTGCTGCTCAATGCTCACATGTATTCTCACAGCTTTGTCTCTCAGCCGTTTGGTGTTGCAGCTGTCGTGCAGTGGGTTTATCTGAGCTTTTCTGCTGTAACCAGCTAACTGCTGCGTTTGAGAATAAGAGAAGAGTTGGCTGGCTGAAAAACAAAAACAACGAGTTGAAAAGGAGGATAAAACTCTCCGTAGAACTGAGGGATGGTGGTTGTTCTCTGTGGGTTTGTCACTCTGAAGGACCCCTTTAATATTACATATCATGTCTGATCTGCTGCTAATATGAAAATATTGATTAATCGTGCTTTGCTTGGGTTTTCCTTGCTCACTTTAAACTTTTTTAGCTTGAGACCCAAAAGAGAACCAATGTTACAAAAATGAATTCTGAAATAAAAATTAAAACAAGAATTTTAAATGTATATGAAATGAATACATTTTATAATATTGCAGAAATAATCAAACTTTCTAGGTATGATTTTAAATATTTCATGATTTTAGCAAAATTATTAAAGGTCCATGACCCATCTTGGTTAAGGAATGACTGCTTTATAGTATTTTTCTGACTTGTTTGTTGTTTTCTCTTTATTGTCTGTCTTCCTCCCTCTATCCTCACTTTCCCCCTCCCCCCATCCCCTCGCTCTCTCCCCATCACTCTCTCCCTCTAAGTAAATCAATGAACATACACTTTATGCCATCTATTGATCCTTTCATATCTATCTGTCCTTACACCCTCCTGTTTTTGCCCTCTCTGTTTCTCTCTTTTTTCTCTCTCTCCCCCATCCTTTTTTTCTCACCCCTTTAAATTTATAATCTCTTTCCCCCTTTTTCTCCCTCTCTCTCTCTCAGCCTCTCCCTTTCTCTTTATATCTCTCGCTCTGGGACATCCTATTTATGTGGCTGGCACCTTCATGCTTGCACTGAAGTGTGTGTATGGCTGCGTGTGTGTGTTAGAGAGGGAGAGAGTGTTTGATGTTGGTCTAAGTGGTTAACATAATATGAGTCCTCAGAGAGATGACGTTCCCGCACTCACACACACACACACACTCACGCACAATTTGAGGCTTTTTGGTCGGCTTCTCTGTGAACAATTTGTGCTTTTTAGTATTCGCTTGTGCAGCAGATCCATGTATTATCTATCAATTGCATTCTCCCACTCTTACACTGTGTCAAAATACACACACACACACACACCTTTGTGGCTCAACCGCCTTCCTAGAATGACAAAAACCTGGTATTATCTTTTGTTATTTATTTTTGCAGATGGAGCCATCATTTCATGACCTCGCCGTCTCTCGTCGTCCTCGCTCTGCATATGTTTTTATTTATTCAGACCTTTCTCACTTTCCCCCTTCCCTGCCCTCTCCTCTCTGCATGTTTATGTTTATTCAGACACATCTCCCTCTTTTTTTCTCTCCGTCTCTCCCCCTCTGCTTCTCCCTCTGTACCCGTGTGTCCAGCTTTTGTTACCAGCCTCGTTTCCATAACAACTGCGACCTTTCTGTCATGCCTAACCATTTTTAATCATGAAGCACAGAAAGACAGAGATGAGATGAGACTGACAGAGAGAATGCGTGAATGGCGAAGGGGAAGGTTACTCAGGTGATGCATTTGATGGATGAAAAAAATAGTCATCCTCAAAAGGAGAAAACAAGTGGATCAGAAAGGGAAAAAAAGGCGAGGAACAGAAACTGGCTCTGGTCTCGAGATGAGACCCTGTGAACAGTTTGGTGGTGGGTTTAGGTGGGCAACATTCCCAGCAACAGGTACAAAGCTTTGCTCAAGGTCAAACATCTTATTTTCTTTCCCAGAAACCAAACGAAACAAAAACAAGGCTGAGGTGAATCATTTGGTAGTTTAAATGATAGTTGGCGAAAATTCTGAAAGGCTGTGACAAACAAGATGTTTTTCTGTTGCTTCAAAATATGTTCCATTCACTCTCACACTGCACACTGCGGTGTTTATCTTCATATGACACTCATCAAGGTTTACTGCAGCACTCTGGTTATATTTTAGTACAATGAAATCTACATTTCAAGTGTGTTAGCTGTGTAAAAGTATTCAAAAGATATGTGTAAATTTAATAGTAGATGACTTGATCTTTGCATTCTTTTTTTTAGTTGGTTCAATTTGGAGTCAGTTTATTTTTGTAAATCTATGAAATTTGACTGCTTGTCGTAATTCTGGATAAATTTTGTTATACTGAGTTAGAGTTTAGAAAAAAATCATGAAGATAATTGTCAGTTCTGTGTTGCTTTCTGGGCTTGGTTTCAAAGAAAATTCCTGTGGTGAGATAAAACTGTTAATGACTGACCACCTGACTTTCAGCGTTAAAAACAACCTTCGCAGTACAGGTGAGAATCTGCTGCTAAAACCCTGACTTCACTATTGTCAGCATTACAGACTTTGTTTGGCCTTGTGTGTGTGTGTGTGTGTGTGTTAACCTGAATTTTCACTCACGACGTAGGGTCTGACGTTTTTTTTGGACCCCACAACTTTAACATTAAGTTTTAGGGTGAAGATTTAAGTTTAGGAGTAAGGTATGAATTGAGTTCTGGTTAAGGTTAGGTGAAGCATCCCAGGAACAATTCAACACACGTCCTCTTGTATGGTGCTAAGCCAAACTGCAAAGGCATTAAAAACATGTCAGAAAGAAGGGGCTCACAACTCACTTCGTAACGCTCCAGATTTTATTTCAACAACGTTTCAGCTGTCTTGACCTTCTTCAGCTTAAAAATTTTAACCTGAGGAAGGCAGAGATGGCCTAAACATCGTTGAAATAAAGTCTTGAGAGTTATAAAGTAGGCTGCAAGACCCTTTTTTCTAATAAAGTTAGGCTAAGGCATAAATTGGTTAAGGTTAGGGTAAGGGTTTGGGTTTGGCTGTACAAATGAATGGACGTCAATGTAAAGGCCCCACAGAGATAGCTGTACAAATGTGTGTGTGTGTGTGCAAGCTTGTACAGCTATCTTTGTGAGAACCAGTTTCCAGTGACTTTAGTTTTACACCATGGAAGTGAGGACATTTTTTTGGAAAGTGAGGACATTTTGGCTGGTCCTCGCTCTCTGACAGCCTTTAAAGGACTTTTTCATGTTCAGACTTGGTTTTCGGGTCACTGTTAAAATTAGGTTTAGTTTCAGGTTAGGGTAAGAGTTAGGGTTTGGCATTTAATTTTGAGCGTTAGGATTAGGGTAAGGGGCTAGGAAATGCATCATGTCAATGAGTGTCCTCACAAGTATAGCTGTACAAACATGTGTGTGTGTGTTTTTGTTTTTCCACACGAGGGGTCCAAAACCTGGATTTTCACTCACAAAGTGGGGTCCGACAATCTTTGTGGGACGAAATCATGGAACACGCAACTTTAACATTAAATTTTAGTGTGAAGATTTAAGTTTTGGGGTAAGGCATGAACTGAGGTTAAGGTTGGAGAAAGGGTTTGGGTTAGGCTGTACAAATGAATGGAAATGAACATAAAGGCCCCCACAAAGGTGGTAGTACAAACGTGTGTGTGTGTGTGTGTGTGTGAACAGGTTGCATCTGCGACAAACTGTTGCTTTCATGAATTATCAGAAACGTAATTGCGTTCGTTTAAATCGGGTGACATTTCTTCTATTTAAACCGTCATCCCGTTGGCGCGCATGTGGGCTACCGGGGGTCATGCCAACATGGGAGGGACCGGACCATCAAGTGGCCAGCTCTCGAGCCCGCCCGCCCACCGCGCGCCACTCTTCAGCGGGAGCAGCGCGTGAGGATGATGCCAGCCACAGATAGATGGGCTCGCGAGGGAGGAGAAGAAAAAAAAAACCGCTCAGTGACACAACTGGAGTAAAGAGGAGGCGGTTGTTGAGTGAGAGTGAAAGCTGAGGGAGGTGCGGAACAAAGGACAAACACAGAGGTAAGCGGAACGAGAAATAGCCGGAGATCCGCAGCTGGCTGGTTCCCCTCTGCCCGCACCAATGTCCGAGGCCCGCACGGTGCCAGCCGAAGACAGCCGACCGAAGCGGAGCACACAGCAGCGGTCACCCGAGTAGAGAGCTTCGGGGAGCGGACACCGCTGGAGCTCTTCACCGTGACTGAGAGTGAGTTCGTATTCAAACTTTTAACGCAGTATAATGTTGGAAATGTCACAAGCTAGTGCCACTGCCCGCTCCGGGCTGCTCGTCCCTCTCTCTGTTTGTTTTTTTCTTTCATACTGCGACATTAGTCCACCGCTGCCAATTAGTCACAGGACGCACCGCGGGCGCGCGCGTGCACGCAGACTGACAGCTCGCGCGTTGCAACGGCCAGAGCAGATTCCTCTCGCGTGGCAGAAGCGGCAGATGTTGCCACGCGGATGCTTCAGACATTTTATAAATCACCCAAACGTTATTTAAAAAGTTTAGACTTATAAATAGATAAATAGACAACTTGCCTATTAAAAAAAATATATGAAAAACATATTCAGTCATTTATAACAAAGTTAGGCCTGGACATAGATCATGTGTGGGCTATAAACAGAAATAACTGACCCATATCAAGTTCCCCTCCAATGAAATTTATTGGAAATGCCAGTTTTATTACATTGCTAAAACAAACAGAGCATATTCTATGACTGTATGCTATAAATCAGGAATTAACTTTGATATTTGTCTTTACAGCTGCAATACAGGTTTGCCCCAAAAATCTATTTTTAATTAAATGTCAGTTGCTTGCAGGCAAAGGAGCCTGTAAACCCAATATTTTGGACTCAAATGAAACCTGTTGGTCTACCTGATGGCCACTATTAACACTTAACACACCTAGATTATAATGTCCAAATATATCATACTGATATATATTATCAAATAGCAGTGAGTTGCATGTGCTATATGTTCAGTACGCGCTGTGATCCCTTTCATCAGTTTTCCCAGTGACAGCCACAGCGCTCCATGAATACAATTCTTAAGTCTAATCTAGTGGTTAAAAGCTTTCCTTTTCATTGCTCAGTGTTCATATTTTGTACAGCTTTCCGCTGGCTTTGAAAAGCTAATCTGTCCCTGATATAAGCGCATTGGCTGGCTTGCCATCTGGGCTGTATTATAGTGGAGAGGCGAGGGCATTTGAATAATTGATATTTAGCTATTTATAGTAGGATTATTCTCTTCATGTTGCACTGGGGGGCCTATGTCTATCTATCTATCTATCTATCTATCTATCTATCTATCTATCTATCTAATGATCAATTAGCTCAGCTGGCCTAAAATTTACAATACTTGTGTTTTCACATTTTCTGTATTTTTGTCTACCTGCTGCACCTCTTTTCATCCATCCTTACATCCTTCCATTTATCATCGCTCCATCTCTCTGTTGGGTGAGTGGTAGTGTGTCCATCTGAAGTGGATTAGGGATGTTATCAAAGCTAAGTAGGACGACTGTTCACACACACTCTCACATATGCACACACACACACACACACACACACTAAAAAAACACATACACATAGACACGAATGTACATGCTACTCACTCCATTTCACTCCCCAAGGACCATTGACCATTGTTAGCCCTATCTCAAGCCTCTTTCGCTTTTGAGTCAATGTGTGCGCGCGTGTGTGTGTGTGTGTGTGAGTGTTTGACGGTAAACACTCTGATCAAACAGTGCTTAACAAGCTGCCTGAACAGATAACAGAGAGAGGAGAGGAAGAGAGGATGAGAGAGGAATAGAGAGGAAGGAAAAAGATGGAGAGGGGCGTCAGAAGGGAGAGGAGGTTGCAAACTGAAAAAAGCGTGGGGATGTGTGTTTTTGATCTTGATTAAATAGCGAGATGTGCTGTTATTCATAAGCCAAGTTTTGCTATTCTCATTTTCACAAGCGTTTCCGGGAATTGTATAGAGGTCATGCAACAAAACGGCTCAACTATCAGTGTTTTAAGTACCCAAATTTTCCAGCAATAAAACATATTTTCCAGCAAAAATGCTCTGTAATATTAAAGCACCATTTGGTCTTTGTGCGCCGTGCCAAAATCCACATCCAAACACAGCCCCGTCCCTCCATTTTGTTACTTTTGTTTTTATGACGTTTGTGCTTTCTTAGACAGCACACGGCTGAGAGAAACAGGAAAGATAGTGTGGAGGGAGGTGGCTGATACGTGACAGGGATCACGAGCCAGATGTTAACCTCCTGCACCAGCAGCACGTAGCCTGACCCTCAGTCTGTTGACCTGGGTTTTTCGGTCAGTTCTGCAGTGTGTTGTTTCCTCTGCGACATATTAGAAAGCCATGGAGGAGAATGTGTCAACCCTTTGAGTAACTATTAGAAATATTCATCTTCTCTGTACTCTCGGTCTGCTAAACGCTGTCACTATGTGTACTTCTGTTTCGCAGCCTTATGCTCGGACATTACTATTAAAGAGGAAGTGGCTGTGCGCTGTGACAGACGGGTGACCTGTTTTGCTGTCCAGGTAAGCGGACATCATGTGCGAGTCACATCACAGTGTGCATTTATATTAATTCAACAACATGGCGTAGCAGTGAATGCCACACAGAAGCTTCATTTGGCAGCTTTTCCAAGTGTCGGATGACATGGCCCTTAAGTGCACTTCAGTGGTCAGTTCACACAAATAACAAAACTTTTTTTCTCATTCTTTTGCAAGTCTTTTTTATTGTTTTCTTTCTCTAGATTTTGAAAAAATGTTTAAAAAAAAACGTAACTGAGATTTCTGTCTTTACTCCGATACACTGGAGGTGAATGGAACTTCATTTTTAGTGCCTCCAGCATTGAAACTGAAATGACATTGAAAAAATTCAAAAGCAACAACCCTGATTTATTCTCTGCTGCCAGAGCACACGATCAACAGTTGGCACTGTTTCTTCTGTATAGAGTGCTTCCAGTGTAAAAAGCTCACAGCGAGGTCTGTGGATCATTCAGAATGACAGGGACGATGCTACTGATTTAGTTACATGTAAATTCACGTATGTAAAACGTATAATAAATTTGTAAAAACAAAATAGTATTAACTTCCAGGAACCTCACACACATGTATGTCAACACCTTGGCAAATAAAACAAAAACTAGAACTGGTAGAACTAAATGTATGAATGAATAATGACATATTTTTTGTAATTTAAACATTAAGTGTTTAACTTACAGTAGCTTAGTTTAGTTTAGTTATTAGTTTATTGCATCATGGACAATCCCCATTAATTGATGATAAAAAAAAATAACTGTAAATAGGGCAGCTTTAGCCAACATGGCTAATTTCCAGCTGTAGTCCCCGGCCAGATGACAGTAGGCAACCTAAAAAAAAAAACAATATACCACAAACATTAATTAAAAACAGAGAACAGTAGAAGATAGAGCAGTGAGGATAACAGAGCAGTTAAATACAGTTATAGCAAGCACAGGTACAGTGCAGGACATGCAAGCAAAGGAAGGAAAAGTATCACTGCAGTTAACATAAATATAAACTTTCAATTTTGTTGCCCAAATCCAACCTTTTCTTAACAAAAACGCAGTAACTCTGTGTTTTTTTGTCCTTTGTGTCTCTTTCCAGTGATGGATTCCCCCCCAGATCTTTTCGATGACTCTGCTCCACAGATACATGCTTTTGCTCCCACTCATGGCTCCACTGATCTTCCTGGAGTCCATCCTCAGCCCAGCGCAGGTCGCCCTCCTCCTGCCTTCAGACCCCCGGGCTTCCCCCTCATTCACCACCTCCTGCAGCCAGGTGGAGCCCCCAAGAGGATTGGAGGGCAGCTCAACACTAATCTGAGCACCCACAGACACCTGCAAGACAGAAGTCTGGAGGAAGACAGAGGAGAGAGGGATGGACAGGTGGAGCAAGGGATGGAAGGAAGAGAGGAGGGAGTAATGGAGGGAGAGGACAGCTTGTTGGGGGTTAAGAAGAGGCACAGTGACGTTGCCCTGGCGGCGGAGTGGAGTGCAGACGTATTGAAAGTAAAAAGGATGAAGCTGGAGAGACGGCCGAGAGATGGCGAGGCGGAGGAGGGAGGCAGAAGGCGTGAGAGCGGGAGGGAGGGGAGGAGAAGAGAAAGGGAGGAGCTGAAAGAACAGCTTGAGGAGGCAAAGGAGAGACTGCAGGCCCTGCAGGAGAAAGTATGGAGGGCTTTTGGGGAGAAGCACCTAGCGGAGGAGGAGAAGAAAAAGAGGAAGAGAAACAGAGAAGGAGGAGAAGCAGATGTTGGGATGATGGAGGAGGAGGACATTATTGAAGGAATGTACAATGAGGAGGACATTGACTCAGGAGAGATGGAAAAGGAGACTTTCTCCCTTCTTTCTGTTTCCCCTTTCGACAGCTTCCACAAGCGGAGAGAAGAGAGGCAAAAAGACCGAGAGGGGAAGATGGAGAGAGGGAGAGGAGAAGGGTTGCACTTGGAGGGGGCGATGGAGGGAGCAGGGTTGTGGTTGGACTGCGGTGGGCTGATGGGGGGAGACTGGCAGGCAGGGATAGAGGACGAGGGGGAGGAGGGAGGGCAGAAGTTTGCTCAGGCACTGAAGCTGGAGTTGGGCAGCGCTGTGGCAAGAGTCATCGATCGAGTTCTCCGCCTTTACACCGAGATGACAGACTTCACTCCTTCCTCTCCTCCTGCCGCCATCTCTTTCCTCCCGTCTGATGCTGGACAGGATGCGGGGAGGGAGAGGGAAGTATGGATGGGACTCTTAACGAGAGAAAGAGGGGAGGAAAAAATGAGAGGTAAGGGGGAAAAGACAGGGGCGCAGGATGAAGAAAGAGAGAAACAGCTCCAGAAAGTGAGCAACGGGAGCACCCTGCCTCCAGGACAGCCTCATCGCACCGAAGCAGCCGATCTAACGATGCCATTGGCTGTTCAAAGGTCACCTGACATACGAAAATCCCACCCACTCCTTGCCCCGCCTCTCTCGACTCACCTAAATCCCTCTCACCCAAACCTCTCCCTCCATCACCCTCCTCTACCTCGCCCTCCTCCTCTCTCTCATCCACCCCTCTTACCTCCTGCCTCACAACCCAAGGACCCCTCCTCCTCCTTCCACCCGTCCTCCACCTCCTCCTCTTCATCTTCCTCCTCTTTCCCCGCGCCTCCCCCTCCTCCCCCCCCTCCCCCTCTCCCTCTCCCCCTTCTCCACTACTCCATGCAGCAGCTCTTCTCACGCTCTCTTCACCACCCGCAGCTCCCCCTCCTTCCACCTTCCCGCAAGGACTATCTGAACTCTGACCCTTTCTTGGAGTTCTCATCTCACCCCTCGTCTCACCCCTCTTTCCCGCCGCTCCCCTTGCTCGGTCACCTGGACCCCTCTCTTGCACGACACGCTCATGGAGGCAGGGAGAGGGAGAGGGGGATGAGGGGAGACGGGGGAGTGAGAGGAGGAGGAGGGATGGATGGAGAGCTCTACCTGACAGCTGTGGGAATATCCTTTTTTCAGCAGTGGGGAGGAATGAGGAAGTGTTTGTGTGTGTGTGTGTGTGTGTGTGTGTAAATGGTTATGCATATCTCCTTAACTGGCCTTATGTATACAGCCAGGAGGGCTTGTCTCCCTGCCACCTGAAGAAAGCCAAGCTCATGTTCTTCTACACACGCTATCCCAGCTCCAATACACTCAAGACTTACTTCCCTGACGTCAAGGTGTGTGTACCCCATCACAGCGCTGGATCGTTTCGTCCAGGACAACATTAATTTCAAAGTCACATTTTCACATTTTGCATTTTACTGCTACAGAGGGCTGGATAAACAAAGCCTAAACGGTGCTATGCCAGGGTTAAGAGGAGGTCCATGACTGCCTCTTTAATATAGCCCGACAGATACTGTCTTCTTTTTTTGTGACATGATAAGATATTGAGATATCAGATGTGTCATTAGAATTAAAATTAGATGATTAAATTTGGTCATTAAAGTAGTTTGATGCAAACAAGTAAAAACATTGCTGCTGATTGCTTTAATTTATTTTTTCCCTCTTTAAAAAAAAAACTGCAAATGATAAGGAATTATCCAAAATAAGTTTCGTTTTAATTTAATTTAATTTAATTTAATTTAATTTAATTTAATTTATTATTATTATTATTAT
>JAQLOL010000016.1:6532495-6546835 GCA_029783665.1 Naso thynnoides | reverse complement strand
AGTGGCCCGTACGGGGATCGAACCCGCGACCTTGGCGTTATTAGCACCACGCTCTAACCAACTGAGCTAACCGGCCATAATGTGTTCATAACAGGGCGGCAAGTTAATGTCATAAATTGTTCTAAACTGTGTGATTAATTGTATTTTTTTGAATATGAATCTAATGTGTTCTGACAGACATTCTCAATAAGAGAAAATTTATAATTAGGACCAGTTTGCAGAGGACAATTGAACTTTGACTGACAGTCAAGGTGAGCTCTGACTTGAGAGATAGCAAAATACATTTTTTTAAAATTCTGTCATAAAGTGTTATGATACATAATGTAGGTTATAAGATATGATGGGGGGATATTTTTCAGTTAAAAGGAAAGCCTTACTACTGTGAAAAGACGTTGGAATTTTTTTTTTTTTAAAAAGTTGAAAACAGTTTTTACAAATTTGCAAGCAACAAACAGACAGTGAACACTGACCCTGCAAAACTGAAAATGAAAGGTGAAAAAATACAAAAGCCAAAATGTATTTATTGTGATTAATGTTTAATACCAGTATATCAATAATCAGTCAATCCCAGCTAGAATATTTGCCTGCACACATTATTTCTAATTGTAAAACAAAGTTGTATTCTAAGAGTTCTTATGTATGATTCAGAACCAAAGAAAAAAGTGTTTTCTCATTATATTAATTTGTGAGAAGCTAATCACATTTTCCATTATGAAGCATCAAAAAACTTTCTCTCTGTACTTGAAATGATGTCTACAGTTCCCTTTGAAGTCATTTTTTATATAATTATGGATACTAAATGGAATCACCTAATAAGCGCCCTTCTCTTGCTGTCCTCACCTGCTCACTTCCTGTCCTGCTGTGTTCCTGTCCGCTGTCTAGTTTAACCGCTGTGTGACCTCCCAGATGATTAAATGGTTCAGTAACTTCAGAGAGTTCTTCTACATCCAGATGGAGCGCTTTGCACGACAGGCTGTCCGCGAGGCGCTCACCCGGTTGGTTTGACTTGCCTCTGGTTCATATTAAATTCATTTGGTGCAAAACTTGTGTGTGTGTGTGCGTGTGTGCGTGTGTGTGTGTGGTTATATAATGTTCATATATTCCAGCCTAAATGGTCAAAACTTGCCTCAGTGCATGTACATGTGTTTTACAACTTCAAGGCTGAAACAAATAGCACTTTAAATGTCTTACTGGATGTTATACAACACTATAAAAGATTAATAACTAATAGAAATAAATGCTTGCAGGGATTTACACTGATTCAGTTAAAATTAGTCTGTTTGTCTGTCTGTGTAACTCAGGGAAGGTGCACCTCGTCTGGGCAGAGAGAGTCAGCTGCGAGTGGGCCGTGACACAGAGCTTTACCGCATACTGAACATGCACTACAATAAAAGTAACGTCTACCAGGTAAGATGAGTGCCAATCATTCTCTCTCTTCTCCACTGTAGATATAGCTTCCAGCTTGGGTAGAGTTTTTTATTATCATATTGAAAAGGTGTTGACGTAGTGAAAGCATGAGGTTTTTGTTTTTGTTTCTAGACTCTGTAGGATTTTCAACATGTGCAAATGGTGCAGCTCACATGGTTTAAGATCCCTCATACAGCATAGGTCTGCTTTTTGGGGTATATTTACATAGTGACACTAAGGCTACACACTCACCTGTAGTATACCTGTAGTTGACCACAGGTGCTACATTGACAAGTCAACACCAATGCCCAAAGTTCAAAATCTCAGTGGCCCGTACGGGGATCGAACCCGCGACCTTGGCGTTATTAGCACCACGCTCTAACCAACTGAGCTAACCGGCCATATTCATTTGAAAAAAAAAGAAGAAAAAAAACAAAGAAAACAAAACAAAACAAAAACATCTATCAATCTATCTATCAAGTGTCTTTGCATATGAAGCCATGAAAAGAATATTTATGATCATATACGATGTTCTGCGGCTTCATTATGACGTCCTCACTCACAGTCCTGAGAGATGGAGCTCGTTTCTGATGTCACCGCTAGCTGAAAACAACAGAAGAGCATGTGCACTCAGTCTGTCAAAAAATACAATGAATGTTACAATAAAATATGTGAAACTCGCTGAATGTTTATAAATGTCCTTTCATGTACCAACAATAACACACATGAGTTTCACATCTTTTATAAATGAGCGTCTGCTGCATTTTTTGACGGGTTGTCTAAGTGCACATGCTCCTCCGCTGTATTCAGCCAGCAGTGACGTCAGCAAGGAGCTCCAGCTCTCAGGACTGTCATAATTTACTGTAGAACGTCATTTATGATTGTAAAGATCCTTATTATAAGCCTTAAAGCGCAAAAAACACAACTTCTCCTTTAATGTTTCTTTGATTTTCCAGTGAATTTGTTTGCCATTTACAGCCTCATTTGTTCTGGTTATAAAATAAGTTTATGCTGCCTCAAAATAATCATACACTAAAGTAGTTTTATTACTGCTATAATTTCATTTATGATTTTAGGTTTTTAAAGTCTTCATTTACAAAATTACATATAGATTTGTGTCACACAGTATAAAACATTACAGCTCTGAGTTATCACTTTAGGACATGTAGTAGAAGAGGGTAAGTATCAACTCTAAGGTATTGTTATAAAGTCAGTGTACATTATCTACATTTTTTAGCATTTATACGGGGAGTAGTCAAGGGTCAAAGTGCCTGTTATTTCTCAAAAGCCACTGGCCCGTACGGGGATCGAACCCGCGACCTTGGCGTTATTAGCACCACGCTCTAACCAACTGAGCTAACTGGCCATGTTTTAAAAAGAAATGTGTCCGAAAATCAGCACATTGTCAAATATTATTGGGCTTTTTTCAGCTCTAGTACAGGAGAAGTCATTCAGCCCACCATGAGTTAGAAAGGGTGCAGGTGTTTAAGTTCTGAGGCTGATTAGGTGTCTGTGTGGTGTCAGCTGTGTGGGAACCAGACTATTTTACTGCAGATATTTTGACATGTCCTGCAGCAGCATGAGCACAGGTGTAATTAATAACCTTAATTAATTATGCTCACGTTACATTAGCAGCTCCAGTGCCCAGGTGGTATTCATGCCTGCATACAGACATGGATCACCGTGACACCTAACGGCACAGCTGATATTTACACCTGTTAGATGTCAACTTGACGAAATCCTATTGCACAACACTCATGCCCTAATGAGAAATAATAGTGGTGAATATTGTGTGTGCTTATAGAAAAACTGTAAAAAGTAGACGTATTTTATTTACTGACGTTTAGATTTCTGCCTGCAGGTCCCAGAGCGGTTTATGGAGGTATCAGAAGTGGCCCTGAGGGAGTTTTACTCAGCCATTTGGACTGGGAGAGACAGCGACCCCTGCTGGAAGAAAGGCATATATAAGATAATCTGTAAGCTCGACAGTCCTGTACCAGATGCCTTCAGACTGCCCGGCTGTCCTGTTGGCTGATGATGGAGCCAGTATTATCTGGTACATGTATACAAATGCGCAAATGCATGCATAAAAACAAACTTACACAAAGTAGGGTATTTTGTTTTAAGTATTTAATGTGTAATTTCACACTGTGAGAGCTGGTATGTGGAAATGAATTCATTTCTAGCCTTCGGTGCATACATAATTAATTCCTTTAAAAATAAAATTTTGAAAGTGTGCAGGAAAAGACAAATCTGCTTTAATGGACAGACAGGGTCAATACTAGACTTGACACACTTAGCGCTATGATAAGAGTCTTGTGACTGCACTTATCGAGGAACGTGACCATAGCATTGAATTGAATTAAAAAGGACCAAGCAGGAATTCCCTTTTCAAACATTCTTCGCCAGTCAGGTTGCTTGTGAAATCACACAGGTTTGAAAAAACCCCCCCCAAAACATCATGAAAATAAGAATTGAGGCAGTCACAAGAGCTGAAACTGACTGGAATATGCGTAGTTCCTGTGTATGGTGTGTTGTCAGGAGGTAGCTGCTGTTTCATATGAGTTGTTTAAATTTCTGAGCATCATGCCCGGGCTACACATCACGCATATGCATGAAAATATAACATGCATTCCCAAGGGGTCTCCTGTAGATGAATGCAGTTCACAACTTGGTAGTCAAATGCAGGCTGACGGCTGTTTACCGAGCTTCGGTCCTGCACAAATAAACGATTCAAATACTTTCAGACAAAGAGCCCCCATTGTCCTCATATGTCTCTTTCAGTGTGAGCAGAGAGCAGTGTTCCTGCTCCAAAAAATTTAAGCTTCCTGTTGATCGTTTTCTTGAAGAAACAGCAGTAATTTTGTTGTGTAATCAATAGCAGTCTTGCACAAAAAGTGCCCACTGTCACGCCAAAAAAGAATTCAGTGCTGCTCTCTCAAACCAGTGATCAAAGTTTTGCATTAGAGACAAATGTCAAAAGGTCAAATATCATTTTGTTTGCTAGAAATTAACTGTTATGCTGCCGTGTGTGTGGGCTTCTCTGGAGTGTCAGAAGCATTTTGTATGTTTAGTTTGCGACACTGCTTTTACGTTACAAATATTTCTTCTTCCTTTTCTCACCACGAGGTCGTCTTTTACGCTCATCTGAAGTTTGGTTGTGTATCCACCAGAGATTTCAGGCCTGAAAGGCTTTAAAGAAATATGACATTTTTTACAACATTACATAATATTATTAAAAAAAAACCTAAGTTGTCCTTGTTTTAGAGAACTATCAGAGTTTTGGTTTCAGTCAGTGGATTTCTTGCTTGTATATTCATCTGATTGTTCAATATTAAGTTATTAAAGAGCTTTTTTATTGAAAATTCTGCCATGAGGGACAATGTATTGAATTTAAAATAGTAAAATTAATGTTTTGTTGTTTTCTTGATGTACTCCTGTTGTTGAAATATTCACTTCTGTTTTTGTATTCCTTTGACATGATGCTAAAGTAAACAGGCCTGTTGCAGAATTAGAATATATCAACATTTATCGACAGACTCTGTCAGCTGTATATCAGGATTCTTTTATGTAGATGAAACTTTGGTCATGAAAATGTCGGTTGACCGCTCCAGATACAATACAGGCCTCTTCTAGCGTCACACCTCTGTAAGACCGAGTCTGTATGTTTGGTATTTGTGGCGTGTTTTTCAGGTGCATGTTTCCTATATTTGCATTACATTTTGTATTGTAATCTCTTATGTTTCTCTCATTGCTTTTACTGGTCTCTCTTTTATATTGTAAATACTGTGCCTCATTCAAACTTTGGTGAATTTTGATGTTTAAACTTATCAGTGAATTAAAGTGATAACCAGGTTTGTGTTGTGATGTCTGGACTCTCTCTCTCTCACACACACTCACACAGGTTTCGGCAGATATTCTTGTTAGGACTTTAAATTGACTTCCATTCATTTGTACAGCCTAACCTCAATTTATACCTTAACCCTTAACTTGACCATGATCTTGGAAATCCTGTCATGCCATATTAGGGCTGGTCTTTGGTCCCTATGAGGACTATTGGTCCTCACATGGTTAGTGTTTATGCCAGAAAAGGTCCCACATAAGTAACAAAAACCAGGCACACACACATTTTAAACCCAACCATAACCCAAGACTCCCCACTAAAAGGAAGTTCTTTACATTTTGGAGACTCACATTTTGTCCACAAAAGGAAGGCGAGTTAACAGATTTGACTATTTTAACAGATTTATGTCCCCATAAAATACGTAACACATGTCCCCATAAAACACACAAGCTCTCTGGTGTTCAGGTCCTGGTAGCCAACGCTAATCGCTAATGCCATCACACTTTAAGCCTTTAATCTAACAACCCAACCACACTAACATACACACATTACACACACACATTTTCACTGACACTAATACTGGGGTGACGGCTTTGTAAGAGGCTCAACCCTGGACTAAGTCTAGGCACCTGAGACAGCAACACACACACACACACGCGCACACACGCACACACATGCGCACACACAAATCACAGGAGTCCTGCAGAAAAAGCTTCTGTTTTGTGACTAACGTGCCTGAGAATGGGCCTTGTCACAGTGGAGCTGATTAAGCTAGATGCTCCATATATATGTTTTATTTTGAAAAAGGACGTTGCACTGTTGAAAAAGTAATTAAATTATTTCCGGACTCTGTCAGCATTTAAGAATGAACGAGGTCAGATTTCAGTTACTCCACATCAACACAATGCTCTCACTATTATTAGTTGGCATCTATTTATAAATGATGATCTGTGAAGCCTTTGACACCAATTTAATTTATTATTGTGGCATCACTGTGTGCTTCCCCTTTTAGACAAGCCATTGTGGCATTTCAAATGCACTGCAGCAGAAATTGATATTTTACACATTTCAAGTGATAATTTTTTAACTTTACTTCTCTTTGTTCCTCACTAAATCCAGTTAGTTTGGTTTATCAATCTAGTTATTACCCACTGCAACAAATTTCTTAATGTTGTTCTGAAAATCAAGTTTTTTTTCACACATTTCTAGACTTATTTTAACACACAAAAAAAAAACAGTTAAAGAAACCTAAAGTGGCCTGTCACAAAATCAACACACCATTTTAACTCAAAGTTTAACTAAAGGCTGCATACAACTCATTTGTATAGATCACAGCTTATCAAACTCTTCTGATGGTTACCGCAGTTCTGAACGGAAACTTCATCAGTGTAGCCATTTGAAATGCAGAATCATGATCAAACATCAAAATATGTTTGTAGTTTATTACTGTTTCATGCAATCTAAATTTATTCAATCTACTGTAAGTTTTACATATATATCTTAAGCACACTTGAATTATGTAATACTCAGATAACCTGTGGGATAGGATACATGTTTGGAATGTGTCCTGCTGCGGAAGATGTGAATTTAATATGCATGAAAATTCTGGTACATGTATCAAAAAAGCATGGTCATATGACCGAAGTCACAAGGTTTGATTAAGCATTCTGAGAATGAAGTGCTACTTGCAGCCATCACACACACGCACACACACACACACACACAAGTCATCAAGTCATGAGGCATTAGGACCAGTCCTCGGTCCGTATGAGTCCTCATATGGTTGGTATGGGGACTACTAGTCCTCATATGGTCAGTATTTATGCCAGAAAAGGTCCTAAATAGGTAACAAAAGCCAGTAGACACACACTGGCCAGTACTAATACCTGGACGCCTGTAAAGTGCAAGTAGCTCGACCTTTGACTCTTTGAGTCTAGCCCCCTGATGGTCTGCTGAATGGGAAGAAACACACACACCACACGTGATGTGCTGCTGAATAAGGATGAATTAAATATTCTAAAGCAATATTCAGTCAATACCTTCTGATTAACATCAACATACTGCAGAGGAACATTGTAGACCTTTGCACATTTATCTAAATAAAAGCTGGTTCATCCATTCATCGCCCCTTCTTGCTGCTTCCCACAGCTTTCAGCTTATCTTTATGGGTTATCAGTTGAAGCCAGCTCCTGACCCGTACAAAATGGATCCGTCACAACCTTGTGGAAGTTTATAAACCCATCAGTGTGACAAATAAACTATTTTTACGCATTTATAAGCAGTCGGACACAGCTTGTGGAGCTCAAGAGAAGCAGATTCTTATTGAAACTAAATTCAGGAGGGAATCTCATGAGGGAGCTGAGAGAGGTCGAGCAAAACAGCCAAAATACCGCCGGAAAACCAGAAAGTTTATTTTTCAAAATTTAAGCGTGGCACACATGTCTCAAAGCACGGAGAAAACACAGGTGAGTTGCAGGAATAATTCATTTTGCTTTACCGGAAGATTTTTTTAATGATTGAAGCATTCACATGACATGGCTGAAGTCAAAAAGACTTCCTCCTTTTCATTTTGCGTTTTTCTTCTTCTTCTTTTGAGAAGTAACATCTTTCTGGCTACCTGTTTGCTCTCTCCAAAACAGGCCCTGGAGGATATTCAGTTACGTGGTGGTAAGCAAAAAACTTGATGTATGGCTTTGACCTCCAGTCAGTGATGCTTTACTTAAATGCTCACAGTCATACTAATAAAAAATAAACTTTTAGAGTATTTTAGGGCTTACTACATCATTAAATCTAAAATTCCAACTGATTTATCCAAGTTTACTTAACATTGGTCTGCCTCGTTTCTTGTTTTTTGTAAGACAAGCTCATTATGTTCACTCTATAGTAATTAGATGGTCGGAGCGCCGCATCTGGATTTTATTTTGAAAGAGTGTACCGGAAGTCTAGCATCTTAAAACGGCTGCCTTTACGCTTCTCTCTTCTTCCTAGAGGAGCCGGGCCGCTGGACGATGGCGTTAACTGGGCTGCTGCTGCTGGAGTGGGGTCTGTACGCCAGCTGTTTTGTCTGTGGGATTGTCACCGCCGCATCGATCACTATCCTCCAGGTGACTTTTCTCAGAAATTTACAAATTATCTTGAATCTTGCGCTGCATTTGTGTCCATCCTCTTCCGGGTGGACTCGTTTTTTTTCAGTGCGTGCCTGAGCGCACTTCAAAAGTTTAAAGTTCACCAAAGAGAGAACTGAAACGGAGAAAAAAATCACTTCAGTGACTGCATTTGTGCTTATTTATGTTGTTAATGTAATTTAAATCACTTTAAGCCTCTGTCTTTGTTAAAGAAGCATCATACTTGACTACTTTTTAGGGGCTAAAACTATTTTGCACGGGTTTTTTTTACACATTCGCACGTAAAAAGGTAAGACTTTAACGTTAGGCAGTGGAATATCTTTCAATTTAAGGTTAGTAACGTAAACGTTGCGCCAAAATTAATACAATTTAAAAAACAGGCCTGTGGCGTAAGCCTCTAAAGATACGCACTTTCACTTGCTCTGATTTCCCGATAACATCATCTGTGATGCAACTCTCTGACCCATTTCTTTGTATTAACACGTGTTATAAGACTGATACATCACAATAAATTGTATCCTACAGCAGGAAAGCTTCCTTTTTCTCTTTAAAAGTCACTCTAGACCCGTATGGGAGAGTTAGCTGTAACCTGGGACCAAAGTTAGCATCACTGTCATTCCTTTCCACTTCATTTAATTATCTGCACCAGTTACGCCTTTAGCTCAAGACACTGTGAACAATAACATTTATTTTGAGGCTAAAATCCCGTCAACGCAACTTTATCGTCTGGGCTTAATCAGGAAATGTGTGACCGTGTGAAAAGATGCGCGCGTGCGTCAACGCCAGCGTGCGCGCGCGCGGTCTATGCGGCAGTCATGTGTTCAGATACTGTTTTTCTTATCATGTGACTCGATGGTCCTCGTGCCTAATTATGGCCTCCGCCTCCTCATCGGAGTCAGATGCTTCTGTTAATGTGTTGGTTTTCTCAGTGGCTTATTTGTTTTATTCCGCCGTTGCAGTGAGAATAACAAAAAAGAAATGATTGAAACAGTGTTGCAAAATCTTTAGAGAATCGAATGAAACAAACAAACAAACAAAATTAAATTCTGAATCTCTATTCCTCTCCTTCCTCTCAGGGTAACTTTGGAGGTAGGTGCATGCTGTACGGACTTGTCAACTACAATGCAACCACGGGCGTCATTGCAGTGCAGTCGTCCGGCTCCCCATCCATCTGTTACTTTGTGTCGGCCATCTCAGTGCTGGTGGCGGTGGTGTGTTTCTCTCTGTCTGTGTACTGGCTCTACACTTTCTGCATGGACGGGGAAATCAGGAGGTAACAGCAGTCAATGCCGTGTTTGATCCACAAAACATTTCTGTGAGCTCCCTAGTGTTTTTCTCCATATTTACTTCTCACTCTTGGAATCTTTGCAGTCATCATTTTATTGTCTATTGTTTAAAACTGGCTACTGCAAACTGTCGCTTCAAACCTGTCAAATTGTATTTATGTACAATTTATGTTATGTTTATAACTTTGTAATTCTCTTACATATGACTGTAAGTAATCGACTAGCGCAGAACAGATGTCTGACATTTGCACTGAACATATAAGCTAAACTTTATCTATCATAAAAAGTCTAATTTAATCTAAATGTTAAAATAAAAGTTAAAATAGGAATGCATTATCAATATGATGTGCCTAAGCCAATACATCGATCACATGCAGTATTTTTCCACCCGTTTTAGCCAACAAATGCACAAAATGCATGTAAAAAAAACACGCAGGTGCATGAAAGCTTTACAGATTATGGACAGTTGTAAAGTTAGTTGTTCAATCGTATACTGGTGGGTACATTGTCCATCTTTAACCCAGATTTATTTATTGTTTATTTGGTTAAAAAATCGCCCTCTCTGTGTGTTGTTATGGAGCTTCTCAGTGTCTTTGTTTTGGTAGCCGGTGCATTCATGTCAGTCCATGTGAACCCCCTCCTTTCAGAACCGCTGGCCCACACGCCTTTCATAAAACGCCACAGGAAGTGAGGAACAGCTGAGCATATTTTTATATTAAACCCAGACGCAGCTAACATTACAGACAGACCAGTGGGAAGGCTAACGCTCTGACTAATGTTGTTATGTTCTGATGTGACTGAGATTCTGACCAACAATGCACACTTAGACATTTTTTAAGCTTGAAATAAAACTACATTATCATTGAGCAGAGGCACCGACAGGCTCGAGCTAAGCGCTAACAGTCGCAGGTCCGCCTCAAACGTCAGTAGCCTACAGACAAGATGAGTGGCGCAGCTCCGCACCGCACAGATCGGTAGAAAGACTCCTACTAAAGGGTCCTAGTCTCCCCTACAAGTAGTAATCACAAAAAAACAAAAACAGTACTTGTTTAGTCACCAAGGTTGTCATCCATCACATAGGATTATTCCTTTAATTTAGTATTGTGTAGTTTTCATTAAGGTGGGGTTTTGATCTGCCACAGCCTGAAATTTCTCTCAAAGCAAACATGGCGCCTCCATTGAGCAGAGTTGCTGAGAACAGGGGGTGTGGCTGACACGCAGGTTTGTTTGGGTGTAAAACTGGTGCTGAACTATGACCACTAAGCGTCAGTTGAATTTATATATATTTCCTTTAAGTGATACTCAATCCAGACTGCTAAAATTCCCTGAGGCACGTTAGCAGGATGTTTTCTTTTGGTTTTACTGTAAGTTTTATCGACTGAATGACGTCTGTGAAGCTGGTTTAAAAGTACAGGCTGCAGGGTTGTCAAGAGGCCAAAAGAAAAAAAAACACGAAGCAGAAAAACTGATCAAAAAGCAGAAACATGTCATGTTGTCCTGCATTACAGTAGTTTGACATCATTTCCTGGTTTGTTCAGAGGGTGAAATAACACTTGATAATTCTAGTTCTCTTTTCCACAGCTACAAAAACAGCGTCTAGCTGTTCTCACGCTCTCTCTGTTTGTTCTCCACAGAGAGCGCATGGGGATGAACGTGGTCATTATCGTGTGCGGCGCGTTTCTGTTCTTCCTGCTCATCTCGGGCTGCATGTTGAAGATTGGACGCGACACGCTCTGCAACTCTGTCGTGAGCGTTCCCAACATAACAAGGTGAAACACACACACACCTGAACTTTAAAGCATTTGAAACCCAGCAAGTTTTACTTCATGTTTGTTGCCCCGCTTGTCTCCCTTTCAGTGGTTCTGTCGGTAAAAAGTTCCACTTTCTTTTCTTTTTGCATGTGAAAGCAGCTTCTCACTGTTTATTTCTGTGCTTGTAACCATGTTGCACTGATCCCATGACAAACCTTTTAAGATTTCCCTTCCTTCTTTAGAATGTCGTCAGTGCAAAAACGATCAACCCCAAATTTTTTTTTTAACTTTAAATGATTCAACATTCAACCATTCCAGAGGTCAGTGAAAGAGCAGGAAAGAATAAAAAACAGTTCCAACCTGGCCACAGATTGGTCAGATTGGCTGTGTAACTCAATCTCTGTACTCCATCATAGAAGAATATTTGATTGGCATGACTTATGATACTTTCACTCATCTGTTTAAGTTTTTTACAACTAGCATTCGCTTATTCAGCCCTATGTTGTGGGAAGATAAATAAATTAACCTTGTACCTTGTAAATGTTTCTGTTTAAGATCCACTTACATCGAGGTTATCTATTCGACTCAGCCCTTTTGTGATTCAACTGCTGCAGCTGCTGCTCAGTGTACATTTAACACCACTAAATCTAACCTGAGACAAATCCATCACCAATGGATCACGTATAATTAAAACAGAGTTAATATTGTTTAGTATTCTGCAGCAAGTTTAGCCGCTGTTAGCTGCTGTTCACACCTTTTTAATGTGGTTGAAACTTAATGACTCGCTAACATGTACTTTATTTCTGTCTCTCAAGTTGCGAAGAGGCCCAGACGAAACCGTGGGCCAGTCCGCTTAAAGCAGGAAAGTTCTACAACAGTCTATACAAAGCAGAGGTCAGTTAACTTCTTTCACGTTTTTTTTATTTCATGTCTGGCTTGGTGGCACATGCAAACAAAATTCAGGTCTTGTAACTCTTTGCATTATGTTGACAAAAGGACCGACTGAATTCCTGCACTTAAAATGCCAAACGTTTTTCGTAAAAAATTATTCAGGAATATATTCTAGATTTATTAAGCCAAAAAAGCACAATACATAGAGTTTTATTTGCTTTAAAGGAGCTACATCCAAAATTGATTCACCGCTAGTGGTTACAGTTCAGCACCAGCTTTAAACAGAGACAAACCTGCCTGCCAGCCACACTGGGAAGAGTAGGAGCTTTTCATAGAAGTTTTTCTACTGATCGGACCTGAGACTCAGCTGTGCAAAACCATTGAGTGCTTACCAAGCCGAGTCTCATGCAGCCTCAGGTACAACACACACAACCCAGTTAAAAACGTCATATTGTTTTTGTCATGATTCATGGTGGGTAAGAGTCTAGATTGCAACACAATAAAACAGCATTTACGTGTGTATTGAAAAACCGATGATGACAGCAGAGCCACTCGTTCACGCTAGCAGTTAGCATTAGCTTGGCTGTCTCATATATCTTGTTACTCAATGATAATGTGATGTTATATCAAGCAAAAAAATGTCTGATTGTCTCTTTCCACAATGCGTGGCAGGACAGGATCTCAATCACAACACAATATAAAAGCATTTACGTGATTATTGAACAGTTATGATGTTAGCATTCTCACTTGTCTGTCTGTAAAGTTACTCTGGCCTGGGTTAAACATAAAAATAGGCTCGGTTGCTCCTCACTCGCTGCGACATTTTATAAACAGGACGGGCCAACAGATACAAAGGGAGGGGTTTACATGAACTAACATGAACCCGTGGTCATCCCGGCTACCAAAACAAAGAAACTGAGAAGCTCATTAACGACACACAGAGAGGGCATGTGACATCATTCTTAATTCTAGACATCAATATGCCATTAGTTCTTTAAAGAGCAAAATGTGTTTTTTCTTAAATCTTACAAGACTGAATTTAGTTAATAGCTCCTTTAAGTTGCAGTATAATCATGCTTAATTTAATCCTCAGGTTAACAATTGGAAGGTTTTCCTAGCATTTACAGGGTGTGTGAGTCTGAAAAATTAATTTAGCTCTACTGTTAATTCTTCACATAGCTTTAAAGACCAGTTAATGTTTCAGAGAGCTTCCTTCTGTAGTGGCAGCTGCTTTAAATCACAGTTATTGAGCTTATAATATGTAGATGGTATGTAGAGTTTCACCTTGTGCGTCACATCTTCTCTGCTCCTTGACTCCCTCTCAGACGGCAGTGTGGGTCAACTTCTTCTTCTGGCTCATCATCGGGGTTCTGGTGGTCCTTCAGAGGCGTCAGAGTTCTGGGGCGAAGGCGATCATAGGAGGGTTCGGGCCTGACGGAGGGCTCTTCGGTGATCCGGGGGTGACGGCTGCAGAGACGGAGCCATTTTTCAACCGACCTGCGAAGCCGTAGTGAAGACGAGTGCAACAGATGACAAACAAAAAACATGATGATGTGGGAGTAGATGTGGAAAAAGGGTAAATGCATTTAGCGTCCACTTCCTTGTGTTCCAGATATTCCAGTTAAGGCTCTAGGCACAATTTTTGTCTGTTAGGCATTATGGGTTGTCTGTCCATCCGTCTTTGCGTCTGTCTTAATTAGGGCCTGACCAATATAAGATTTTTGGGGCTGACGCTGATACCGATATTTGGGAGTAAGAAAATTCCGATATCCGATATATCAGCTGATATTCTTTATATAAAATTATGAATGTGGTTATAAAATTTTTGTGGCAAATATATGTAATAGAAACAGGGTATCTAACAAACTTTGTTTCAAACATCAGTGCACTGAACAGTAAACACTCCACTTATTACCAATAAAATAATGAACCGCCCTCTGCTGGACGAACTCTGTCATTACACCATTTTAAATTACTAGCCCAAACATTTTTTTCTGCCTTAAAAACAAGTTTTAATATCGGCATTCATTGGAGAA